>VWZF01006913.1:17132-49190 GCA_013396755.1 Sclerurus mexicanus
TTACAGTATGACCTTCTCTTTAAAGTGTGCCCCACCTGTTCTCTTGAGTTAAGCTCAGTCAGATATGTCTGTAGACTAGAAAGCTAAAATTGCAGTGTACACTATATTTAAAAGAGATGTCCTCCAGATTTCCATAGTTGGACTGGATTTGCTCTCCTTCCCCTTCTTTAAGATACATACTTTACAGAATTTTACTTGAACTACTCATGTTTTCTGTGACTTTCTGTGAACCATACCATAGTGAATTTTCAAGTCTGTGAAAATGTGGAAGGTCTGGAAGTTCTTGCAGAGGCAGGTAGACCAAGAGATTCTGCTCAGTAAGAATGAAGTCTTTGGAGGGGTGGGTAAAACGTTGGTTGATAGTGTTTATATTACTAAAAGTTAGATGTTACAGGGAAGATGGTAAAAATTAGACTGGTCAATTTGAATGAGTATTCTGAAACTGGCATCAGACTTGTTGATATTTGTCTAGGTGATGACTAAATGAATCAGTGTGATGTGGTGTCTGATAGAGTGAATAAATCAAGCAGAAATATTTATGGCCAGACATGTAACTGTATTTTGAGATATCATCACTAAATAATTTGGTTTTGGTTTGGTTTGTCTGTTCCCCTTAAAGCTTCACATTGCAGAACATCCAGCAGGACATCTAGTTTTGAAATGGTTAATAGAGCAAGATGAAAAAATGAGAGAGAGTGGCAAAGAAGGTATGTTGTAAATTCAGTTTTATTTGATCGAATTGACTTTAGAGTAATTGGTTATCTGACCTAAAATAAGATTTTTGCATTTACATTTTTTTAGTATAGAAGTATATGAAAACTTTTGCATTATTGCTTCCATCTTTTTGCTGTTGTGAGCTGCTATACAAACAATGCCAAGGATGTGTTGCTTTTTCTGTAACACAAGTAGTGTTTGGGACAGAGTTCATTTCTGTTCTTAAAATGTGTTTTCTAAATTGCATAGAAGTGTAAAGTATAATAATAGGAAAAGTAAAATCTTTCTAACAGGAGCTGCTCTTTCATTAGTGCTTGTGAGTCAAACTGTAATCTTTACTGTGTTCATTAGTGCTGCTGGGTTAATGTTTTGTAACTGTTATTACAATAATTCGTGCGCAAAAATAGGACAACTTTGCTATTTTATGCCCCATAAGACAGATATTGGGTGCAGATGTTCTCATCTTAATTTAGCTTTTAAACTTATTTTATTACATTGCTAAAATCTTGTGTGAATCACCCTATCCTAATAGTGATTTATTTTCCTTGTACAAAAACATCAAAAAATAAAAGGGAGTGAGTAGCAAAGTATAATCTGAGAGAACTTCTTTATGTGTAGTGGGTTTTTTTCTGTGTAATTATCAGACCTTGTTGAAAAGAAATAAAGAGCTTTTCTTGCTACATTCAGGTAGCCACCATTTCCTTTTAAAAATGTTAGTTGTACTTTATTAAATGTTTCTGAAAAGAGGCTGTTTTCCTGCTTCTCAAGTAGGTGATTAAAAATGTGAGAAGGGAAAGTTTTATGATGGTCTTTCAGAGACAAGCCTGATTGAGATGATGTTAGTATTCTGGATTTATGTCTACTAACATTGCGCAGTTCCCATTCTAAGCACATATTGTTCCCTTTGGTTTCCTCCAAAAAGTGCCATTTAGAATTGTGGCTCTGGGTTTATTGAATTGTCATGAAAAACTAAACAATTGTTATTACACGGGGAGCAAGTTGTGTAAAAACTGATCTGTCTTCAGGTGGAATTCAGATCTAAAGTGACATGAAAAATAACTTCAGTGTTTGTTTGGAGGTTGGAGTTTGTTGAGCTTTTTTGGCATTATAAGTTTGCTCAGCATACAAGTTATAAGAACAATTTTTATGAAGTTTGGTTCTTCAAATTCAGCTGGGAACTTGAGGTCAGCCTAAGTTTTTCGTTTTGTAATGTCACTGTTGTAGTGAGTCTGCGAGTCTACAAGTGAACTTAGGATTTCAAAGCCACTGAAGAAATAGAGCTCTGGAGCATCAGTACAGCTGAAAGAAACAAGGTTCCTAGAGGGGGTGTATTCAATCCATAAAGGATTAGATCTGAAGTTTTAAGTAACTTCTGTACAAATTCTTTTCCTTCAGTTGTAGAGTCACACACCTTTTAACAGAGGTGTGTATATATTTAGTATATTGCATATAATGCTCTTTTCAGCCAAATGAATCTGTGATTCTTGTCAAGCTCTATTTGGAATGGATGCCATCTTTTAAGATATTGGTAGCCTTTCACATCCTTCTAAAAAACAAACAGCAAGTTTGCATGCTTTATATTCGTAAACTGTCACACAGTGCTGCTGTTGTCTAACAAATTTCAAGCAGTACTTGGAAGTAGTCTAACATCTCTAAAGATATGCATTGCACTGAACGGTCAAGTATTTTGAGGGAGGAGAACTTTCTGTGGACTAAAAATTTTGATTAAATCACAGCTACAAAGAACTTAATCAGGCTTATTTGTATAAAGATACTATCTCAGTTTTTTTCTTCTCCCTACCTCTTTCCCACATTTTACAGTTTGCTTTGGAAGAACACTGGTGGAACGGGTTGGTATTGAAAATCTGAAGACCTGGGCAGAAGTAAATCGAGGAGCCATTATTCTGTGTTGGTATGTAAGGCACATGGCCTCTTCTGATTAGATTGCAGTGTTAATTTCTGGAACAGCTAAGAGAACATCAATTGAAATTTCTACCACCAAAATGTTTGATATGTCCTGTATTTCCTGCAACTGGCAAGTCTTCAATGGAACAGGGAAATGGAAAAATTCAAGCCAGACTTTCGTTGAGCTCAGTCTTTTGTAGTACTAGGAAGTAGCTCAGTGTTGAAAAATCTGAAGATTAAAAATCTATTTATTTTTAAAATTGTTCCTATCATGTTGTGGTTTATAAGCACAAAATTCTCAAAAGAGCAGTCCACAAATACCTACATTAAAATAATTTTCTCTGAAATACCTGGGACTGGTGGCAGCATAAAAGAATCTGGACATTGTTGTGATTTGGTTTTTTTTTTTGTTTTGGTAAATTATTGCTTTGTGTGGTTGCTTTAATTACAAAGCCTAAAATTTTCTAGTATTGAAGTAAGAAAGTGTTCGGAAGAGACTATACCTCAGAATAGACTATGCAGAGGCTTATGATGAGCTAACTGGCTTATGGCTTTCATGCAGGAAACTGTGCAGCCACTGAGATCAGAAAAACTCCACAGGAATCAGATTAAATTTTTTTTGTAATTGAACATGAAGAGCTGTGTTAATCATCACTGCCTTCACTTCATACCTTTCTGTCAGTATCAGGTCATAGAAACCCAAGGTTTTGCCTTTAACCTGGAGTGTGTGGTTTGTGTTCTGGAACTTCTCTGCCAGCCTTCCACTTCTGGCTGCTTGTAAAGACTTTCACTCAACCAAAATCAGCAAAGAATTCAAACAGACAACATGATTTTGAAAAGTAAATCCTCTACTCTTTTTTTCTGCTCCATTTTTCTCCTAGACTTACTTTAGACTTCTCACTGTTTGCTTTCCTTCTCTGCTCTTTATGACTTTAGAGTAGGGCTGCTTTGATGTTCTTGCTCTTTCACAAGGTGAATCAAAGCCATTTTCACTTCTGTTGTTAATTCCTAAGTTTGTTTAGTCATTATCATTCAGATCACTAATGAGAAGAATCGCTAGTAGAAGAGTAGTTGCAACCCATATACAAAGCCAGTTTATACAACATCTTCGTATGGATCTGATTGTTAAGATTGTTTAGCTGATGCTAATGATAATGATAATGCTCTTTTCTTTGCCTCTCACAACAGGCCTTTTTGAATGTAATAAAGGATCTAATGCCTGTAGGTTACTGATCCTGTGCACAGATGTTCAGTGGAGTTTTGTTAGAAAGGCTTTTTCACTGCCACTGTATTAATGCTTGGACTTTTTTTTTTAACTCAAGGCTGAACAGATTTATATAACATGGTGTTGCTGGTCTATATACTAAGCTGTTTAGATTGTCTAAATAAAGTTGAAAAGTAAATTAATAGGTATTTTTTATATTTAACACTTTAATAACTATTTGGTGATTACTGTGACAACAGTCTTTGAATACACTTTGAAAACTCACAAATAAGCAGAAAACTGTTAATTCCTTATTAGAAAAACAACAACACAGCAGTGCTGTATTTTATGGAAAAGTCTGTGAAGAATGGCAGTCTTTCTCCCTCTCTGCTATTAGCTATGTCATTACAAGTTGGGACTTTGACAAGTGTCCTTTTTTACCAAGCAGTGGAGCTTATCTCCCAGTATATTCACCAGTACTGGAACTTACAGGATAGAGAAAAAAAGGTATATTGTAGAATGTGTGTTTGTTTTCTGGAATTTTTTTCTTCAGTTTTTTGTTTATTTCACTTAAATCTGAATCTCTAGTAGATTGAACTTCTCTAGATGACTCTTTAGGTGTGATATTCTTTTGTTAGGCAGCTGAGAACACATAACCAGCTCCTTTTGTCCCATGTAGTGGGATACCTGCTTACCTCACAAACTTGTAATTATTCACATTTTTCTTTAAGTGAAGTCCAGAGATTACCTAAATCATACAGCAATAGTAAATTTATAATAAATTAATTTTAGTCTGGTGTAGATAGTAACTGCAAGGGGTTTTTTACGTTAGTTTTTAAAAAACTCATTTTAAAAAACCAGATACTTCCTTTGTCCTAAAGGAGCTCGGATTCCTCAGACAAAAGTAATTTTCAGACGATGCCAGTTCTCCCTGAAGCCGTGATTGATTTTTGTTTTGTTGTTGGCTTTCAGAAGCCATCTGTCACACATATCTGAAACTCAGAATTACTCAGTGAGTCTATTTGAAGATTTTTGGCTCTCTAGTGATTATTTGTCAGTTAGAGGCAGTCACTGCATGTGCTTGACTTCTTATTTCCTGGTATAATCTGGACCTTCTTTCCTTGCCCTACTTTTTTAATTTAATTTTTTAAAAAAATCTGGGATCTGGTTCTGACCTCGTACTAGCTTGAGGAGTCTTAAGGTAATCAGAGGACCCTCTGCAAGCTTACAGTCCAGCCTAGTGTATAAAGTAGTGTAAGTACTTGACTGTCATGGATGCAGGCCTATTTACTTTCCTGTATATGACCTCTCCTGGGTACGTCTCAATTTGTAAATTATGTGTTACATCAGGGTATAAAATGGACAAGAACAGACTTCACCAAATGTCTTACTGACCTTCATGTGTTATTCCTGTAACCTGTGGAAGTTATATTTTATATCCACAAAATACATAGGTGCCAGCTTTCTAGATCTTACAAGAACTTTGAGAAAAATAATTTAAAAAAAATCCCATTATGTTGGTCTTATCAGACATGCAGATGTTCTTTATTAAGAATGGTGTCTTGAAAGCAGCTGCACATGTATAGCCGTCAGCAGATGAAATTCATTTTTAGAAACACATAAAATGAAGTCCAGAGTGTCTTGCTACTTTATGTGCTCTTTATCCCTGATGGTGAGCGAACCATGTGTACCTCTCTGTGTTACTTACCAATGTGATCAGTACATCCTTTATCAATGCTCTTGACTTTCTTGCTGTTACCAGGAGTACATGACTCACAGAAAAGATGAGAAAGTATTACCCTCACCTGTGTTGAATTCAGTTTTAAGGAAGGCATCTGGATTAAACAGTCCTCTTATAGCTAAAAGCGTAACAGAATTTGCTGCTAAAAGTTGTTAGTCATAGTCATGAAATCTAGGAATGAAGTAGCTGAAAGTAGTGGTGTTGTCAGAGACCCTGTGCTTTAATGCCTATAGTGTTGCCATCTCACACAGGATATGGAGTCCTAAAGGAGACAAAATTTAAATCTCGTCTTAAACTATGTCTTAGTTCAAGGGGAGAACTAAGATATCTATGTTGGCCAAGAAATAATCCCTCTCCTTTAAATTTAGAAAACAGAACTTTAATTAGAAAAATATATATATATGAAAAAGATAACAGTTCTTAACCACAATACATATATATCTATCTATATCTATATATAATATCCAGAAAGGACCAAACAGCAACAGTTTGTAATAAACCTCCCCCCCAAACGACAAGGCAAACAGTTAACAGGTCTTTGGCTACCCCTCTAAAAAGGGGGCATGCAATTATATTTATGGACAGCGGGTGGCGATGTCGCGCCCCAGCCAGCTGCCCTCTCTCTCCCTCAGGCAAGATGGCAGGGCCCAGTTGCTGGATCAGCTCCCCTGGGATCGATGACAGAAGCAGCAGGAAACCTATTCTCTGCAGTGTGGAAAAAACAGGCGTGCTCTGTTCCTCACAGCAGCGTTTGCAGTGCCCAGGGGTCTCCACGGTTGATGGGCGGAGTTAGAGAGCAAAAGACACAGTCCTGGGCCCCAGTGATGCTGGAATGCCATGTCTTCCTCTCCTCCCTTCTCTCCACCGAGCTGCTGAGCTCCTGACCTGCGCAGAAAAGCAGAAACCCACTCCTCGGCGATTCCCCTCAACCCAGCCAATCTTCCCCCCCCCCCTTTTCTCTCAGGCTGGGAGAACAAAACAAAGGCTTTTGGTCTGAGTCTTCATGTCAGGATATGCAAATACATCGGTTCCTTTGTTAACCATCTTAACAGGTTTAGGGCATCGGCTCTAAGCCTTTAGGGAGGAATTCCAGCAAGATACCAAACTACAACACTGTGTTAATTCCTTTATGTCTTATTTAGTTCAGTTTGCCAAGTCTAATTCCTGTTTAAAAAGTAGCCAAGAAACAAGCTTTTAGGTAGCTTCAAATTTGTAAGAAAACTAAGAATCTTGTAAGAAACCTAGGGATTGTGAGGACTTGTAGTATCATGCAGCCTGCTTCATACCAACACATGGGTGTTATTGTTTGTTTCCAGTCTTAGTTTATTTTTATTTATATTTCAGACTTGTAATTCCAATTTGCACACATTGTTTGCACATGTTGGCTGGAGAAGACACTTCTTAGGCAGCGTTCACTCATTATTTTAAAGTAGCAAATTAGGTGTGCCATTTGCTTTGTTAATTTTTTTATTACAATGCAAGAGCATTTCACTGTTAACCAAAGGGGGGGAGAAGGACAGTCACTACCAAGGTTGACCTGAATAGTACAAAAGCTTTTTCTTTTCCAATAGTATTTTACATGTTATGATGAATTTCTTTGTTTCTGAGGAAGAGAGGTATCTGGGAAATCTGGTTTGTTTTGCAGAAGTAGTATCTAGAAGAAGAACAGAATTGGTAAGGCTCTGTAGTCCTGCACTAAATGCAGCATGGAAATACAATAGTGAAGGTAATTGTTATGTATCAGATGTATGCCACTGCATCTGGTTTTAGGACTCCTGTTATAAGAAAAGTATCAACCAATGGAGTGAGTTTAATGGAGGATGACCAGCATAGTCATGGGCTGGATCCCTTGGCCTGGGAGGAGAGGCTGTGAGGCCAAGGCTCTTTGGGAGAAGCAGCAGCTTGTGGGCACCCAGTAGCATCCCTGCCACCCATGGCAGAGGATGGAGGAGAACTGGTTCCTTCACAGCAGTGCATATGTGAATAGAGAGGAAGAGGCAATGGCACAAGTTGAAACAAAAGAGGGTCAGGCTGAAGGTAAGGAGAAGTCTTTTTCCTATGAGGATGATCCAGCAGTGGACCTGGGCGCCAGGAAGTTTGAGCTTTTTCCACCCTGGCAGGTTTTAAGCCAAGAGCAACCAGTTCTGACCCAGCATTTGAACACTGTTTGAGTAGGGATCAACAGTTCCCTGCAGACTGATTTATCATTTGTTGTTTGTGTTCTCACTCGGTGTTTCATACTTTCAGCAATTTTCTGCCTTTACATCTATTTACAATAGGAAGTGACAGAATCTGGCCTGAACTGTATTCTTCCTAAATACTTATTATTTCCTTACACAGACAGCTTCTTTTCCTGTGACCTACATACTGACCTTTGACATCCTGCCATTTTTCCTGTTTCTTGTAGCCTTCTCCGGAGCACTGATGAAAAAGTGGCAAATACAGTCAAAAAAGGACTGAAAAAGCTCATCCCAAAGCTGAAGCAGAATAAAAATGTAAAAGGAATAGAAGCATTACTGGAGAAATTGACTTCCTAATGTAAATGAAGCTAAAATGATTATTTACATCAATGCAGTCAACTGAGATTTGCTAAGATTCTGCATCATGGTTGTTGTAAGAAGCAGTGTATGCATTTGTATAATAAATAATTTCTAAAACAACTTGTCATTGTACTCATTCTGTTGTGCACAGTAGAAGATTGTTCTTGGAGATTGAAATCTCAAGAAGATTTAAGAGCTAGTGGAAACACATAATCAAGAAGTTAAGTCTTTTCTGATAAATTGGTCAAAAATGTTTTGAGACTTGTTAAAATTGGCATGCATGTTGCCATAGTTACCATAGAAACACAAGCATCTGTTCTGGAGATATTGTGTACAGGCAAATACACACGTTCCTAATCCCCTTCCCTCCTGCCTTCCTCAAAAAAACAAAAAGCCAATTCAAGTCCCATTCTTACCCTGTGATGGAGGCCATCATCCTTAGGAACTAACAAGAACAGAATGAAAATAGTGTCTGACTTTTTTCAGAGAAGGTCCTGGAGGAGCAGCTGACTATTTCAATGTACCACAGTTTGATTTTGTTTCACTCAAGTCCTCTGAGAGGTACACATTTTTAAGCCCTAAAAAACCTGAGTTTCTCTGTTGTAGTGGGAGAGAGGTGAATTTACTTCTGCATGATATCAAGCAAGTATCCTATTGATTTCTCCTGCACCCTATTTTGATTAAGAAAAAACAATATTTTATTTTCTTGTTTTAGAAAAGAATCCAAAACTTTCTTGGTAGGGCATTCATAGAACACCCAGCCTGCTAGCATTCAATGACATGGTGATAGACTGATCCACACAGAGAGCCCAGTTAAGTAAATCTTGAGTGATAGGAGGCTTTCTTTGCTGTTGCTTAGCTTGTTAAGATGTGGCTTCATTTTTAATAGCAGATAGTTAGCCATTACTTCTCCTAAAATACAGCTTCCTCAAGATAAATTACAATACAACTATCTGAACTCTGCCAGTGGTTAAGTAAACACACAAGTAAGTTTCCTGTATTTTACTTACTTGAAATCAGTCTCTTCAATTATTTTGTTTATTGACAGAGGTCATCGTGATCCACCACTATTGCAGTCCTTTGGGAACTGCAGGGCTCAGAACCCATCACAATCAGATTACCCCATTTGAGACTCAGACTTGCATGCTTAGCATGAGATGAAATACTCTGGTTCCCTAGGGAGCACCTGTATGGCCCTGACAGTAAAGCATACAGTCAAAGCATCACATGATATCCATGTAAGCAGAGTTTCTTACACAGCTCATTGCTATTCAGTTTGTTAATACTTTCTTTAGCTACGACTTACTATCATTGCTCCCTGTAATCCTCTTGATTGGAAGAATGTCTGTGCCAGATTCTAAGAATTAGATTATTTCCCCCAATGATGTAAAAATTGAGGAGAGCTGTATAATTTTTTTTCTGCTCATTTTTTCTACCACTAATTAAAGTTACAAAGGTGATCTTATGAGGAAAGGCTGAAGAAGCTGGGCCTGCTCAGCCTCAAGAAGAGACAACTGAAAGGGAACCTCACCAATGTCATACCAGTATCTGAAGGGAGGTTGCCAAGAGGAAGGAGCCAGGCTCTTCTCAATGGTGCCAGGCAATAGAAGAGTCAAAGGGCAGAAACTGATGGAAGTTCCACCTGAACATGGGGAAGAGCTTCTTTATTGTGAGGGTGACTGAGCGCTGGAACAGATTGCCCAGAGAGGTTGTGGAGTCTCCCTTACTGCAGATATCCAAGAACCATCTGTATGCAATCCTGTGCAATGTGCTCTAGGATGGCCCTGCTTCAGCTGGGAGGTTGGACCAGATGACCCATTGTATTCCCTTCCAACCTGACCCGTTCTGTGATTCTGTAATTATTCAGCATAAATCTGTTGCATATTTTGTTCAGATTGGGGTTTTTGGCAGTAACAGATTTCTTTAGAAACAGTTCACTGCAGTTTAAATTCACTATCTGTTGCTAATTAAAACAATCCATTTCATTGTCAGAAAAGAAAACTCTGTTACAGAAATTAATGAGCTGCAATCTTCAGTAGCTGAGAGCATGTGTTTACAAGCAGGAACACTTAATGCCAGTGCCAGTCAAGTCTAATTGGGATTAACCTTTCACTACTTACAATTACTTGTAAGTTTAGGTGGAATTAGAGGGGAGCACACTCAGCAAAGTTTCAGTAAATTAACAGATGGATACAAACAAACAATGTTAGAAACCCTTTTCCTAACTATAACATCTATGTACTGCTCAAAGTAACCTAAGTAAACTATGAATTACAGTCGGGTTTATTTTTATAAATTTGCCTATTTGAGTATCTTGTAATTCTTTTATAGTAACAAATATTATCCCCAGACAGGACCAGTGAGAAGCAGCAGATTACTTACTAAGATGAAACTGCATTTCATTGCTTTGAACTATGTATACTTAAGCATATAGATCTAGGAAATATATTAAATTTCAGCACCTGATTGGCACTGGCATTAAGTGTTCCTGCTTGTAAACACATGCTCTCAGTTACTGAAGATTGCAGCTCATTATTTTTTGTAATAGGATTTTCTTTTGTGACAATAAAAGAGATAATTAACAACAGATAATGAATTTAAACTGTAGTGAACTGTTTCTAAAGAAGTCTCAGTTACTGCCAAAAATCCCAACCTGAACAAAATATGGAACAGATTTTTGACCGAGTAATTAGTGGCAGAACGAAACAGAGCAGAAAAAAATCTGGTACAGCCCTTCTCAGTTTTTGGGTTATCGAGGGGAATAAACTAATGCTTAGAATCTGGCATAGACATAGCTCCAACTGAAGATTACAGGCAGCAGAGAAAATAAGTCATATCTAGAAAAAGTGCTGAAAACTGAATAGCAAAAAGCCTTATGAATGTTTGCTTACATGGATTTGATGTGATGCATTGATTGCGTGCTTTGATTACAGCTGCTTTAACTGGATGTGTATCAGGCAGTTTATTTGCATTTTTGAGTCTGCATGTATTGTTTATTTTAAGTTACATATAGTAATTTGGAGTGACTGACTGCTAAATTTCCTTACCACAAACTGAGAAATGCCACTCTTGACTAAGTAGACATGAGTTAGTTATGGTATAGAGAGCACTCTTTTCCTACCAGGGATAGAACATAAATTTTACTGTTAAGGTGTGTCTTTAATGTCAGTTGAAACGAAATTCTGAAACAGCTTAACAGAAGGAAAGGAGAAGCAGGTTATGTGAAGCACAAAAGATTGTTTCAGTGGCTTAAAGTACATCAGAGAGTGGACTAATTTTTTGCACTGAAGAAGCAGTGCCATTTATGTCCTGTTGTGCTGTGGGCCTCTGTGGGTGTGTGAAGGCTGAGAAGTAAATTGTTTAAAAGATTCTGAAACAAAAATGGTTTGTTTTGTTTTTTTAAAGTGTGTCCTTTTTATTTTGTTTGAAATGTACTTGGCAAGGACTTGTGCCTACTTTAGATTATCCAAACTGCTCAAATTTTTGTCAGCATCTTAATACAGCTAGTAGTAGTTTTTTTATTGCCAAGAAGATGACAGAAGTGCATTTGCAACAGTTAAGTGTTTGTGTCAGCTACTCGCTCAGAAGAAAAGCTGTGCCAGCAATTACGGAGCATTTGTTTTAAAGCTATTCTCCAGAGATGAAGTGACTGTCCACTGTGGCCATCCAGAGCCAACACCTCTCCCTTTATGTGGCAGAAGCTGGAGGGTGAACCACCAATGTTTAATCATTGTGAATGTTGTGACAGTCTAGGACAGAAAAGATGGTGATGATTGTTTTATTTTTCTTTCTTAGTGAACCCATTACCTTGATAGTAATGCGTATTAGTGTATTTTCCATTAGCTTGGAAATAGGGCCATACAGAAAGGTACTGTTGCACCTCAATAGCTTTTGGTTTAAGGTACAGAAGAAGTGGCTTTCCCCTTTGCTGCTGACAGCAGGATCTACCAAAAGCAAGCAGTGTTTTGATTTTGCACTGACTCTCCACCAACTTACCTTTTCTTCAAGAGCAGAAAATGTACATAATGACTCTCAGTTTATTTCTGGGTGTGGAACTGAGAAAAAAGTGGAGTTGGCAGAAAATGCAGAATGATTGACTTAGCTGGAAATAATGGGGGAATGTTTTGTGACATGCATATTGCAGGCAGACTGTGACCCATAAGCCTTGAGATTTTCTGTCTTACTCCTGTCCATCTCTTGTTCAGTTGGGTTGTAGACCTGTCGAAATGGACACAAAGCCATATGTGCATGCACACCCTTTGGTACTTTAGGGTGTTTCTACCATGTGTTCTCATATTCCTGTTATGTCTAAAAATTTAAATGGTACTAATCAAAAATTAAAAGTAGGGATTTTTTAATCTTTAAAACAAATTAATGCAAATATTGATTGCATTAATCAAGACATATTACCTTCTGATTTCTTGAAAGAAATCTGTACTGTCCATTAGACAATTTGCATTGTCAAATTCAAGGTCATTGTCGAAACCTGTCCATTTCACCTCACTAGTGTGTACAACATTCCTCATCTGCTTTCTAAAAACACAGAAGTTCAGTTACACTTGATCAAATCATTCTTCCATCAGTTTTCCCATCTTCTGCTTGGAGTTTAAAACACTTGCATTGATTTGCTCCCTTACATGCTCCATTATGTAAGCTGAACTTTCACCATTAATAAGGTTTTTGTTTTTTAAAGCTCTTTCTTTTGTTATGTGTGTCCTGTTCTGAGACCCTTGACTTTTAGGATGTGGAACCTTTTTTAAGATCTATAAATGGTAGATATCATTCTATTAATAATCTAACAAAGAAATAAACAAGCATTCCTGGAAAGTATTGCTATTTAAGAAATACTGTTCTATCATAGCTGGGTCCACCACCTTTCCTTCAATCCCTCTAACTGCAGATTTCAGCAGTTCAAGTTTTCTTGATGTTTTTTTCTTTTGAATGTATGCAAAGGCTCTAACCCACTTGGCTGTATTATCTGAAGTAGGCAGTAGTGTTATTTACAGGCTGTACAGTGGGGAGGAATTGAGGGAAGAGAAAGTCTCCAGTGGCTGGAAAATTGGAAAATATATGGATTAAACTCAGCTAACAGGAGTAATTCCTTGCATATGCTCAGCATTTTATGTCTGTGATTTTTCTCTTGTTGTATTAAAGTTTTGTCAAGGGCCATACTGGTTGAAGTGGGTTTAACTATCTTGTCATCTGCTGTCATAGAAGACGGTTTTAATTGTTGGATTTATATCTCTTTCAATCAGAACAAAGTACACTTATGCTTTACAAAATCTTACAGATTTTCTAATTTGCCCTGTGTTCCCCATAGCTGGTTCTGCCTGTCATTCCTGTAGCTTGTCAGTCTCTGATATAACTGTAGTGTGTCTACATGGATTACATAATTTATTAGAATAAAAAAAATAAAAATCTTACAGGAGGGAGCTGACAGAACTTCCAGGTATACAGGCATAAACAAACAGGTGCTATAGAAGCATTGAACTAAAAAGTCATCAAAAGGATTTTATCTTGCAAACCAGATGTAAATAAGATACTTCTGGAGAAAAAAAAAAAAAGCAATAACAACAAAAAACCAACCAACCAAAACCAACAACAACAAAAAGAAAAAGGAAAAAACAAACCAGGGGTTTTCATTTTAAAGATGTATGGAATTAAAGGCATCCCTGAGAAAACTTTTTTTTTTTTGTGGAAAAGGGTAATAGGGTAATATGAGAATTAGTTCAATATGTGGCTAGATGAAGAAGGTTGGATGCCACAACACTTGCTATGAAGTCATCTTCACAGAGTGATGATAGCACCAGTTTTCAAGGCAATCATTCTTATGATTGAAATGCTTTCAGAGGCTGTTTTACAAATGGATGCCACCTGTTTTTCCATGTTGTTTTTTTTTTTTCTCTCTTTGTCTGAACAGGTTAAAATATTCAGAGCCTCTTTCAAATTCCTTATGTTTTGATAGTGGACAGGAAAAAGAACAGGTAGTAGCAGTTTAGAGAGATGTTTGAGGTATGTCTGAATTATTTCTCTTCTAACGAATTAAAAATGGTTGAACTTTAATGTTACTGTGAACACTCCACCCTTGGTGGCAGGACTCCAGACCTACAGTACACTCCGCGCGTGAGAACGGTGCAGCAGAGCTAGCTAACACAGCAGGGAGCAGGCGCCAGGTATTTCTAAGGGAAAGGGGAATCTGGCAGCCGGTAACCTCTGAGTGGCAGCAGTGAACAATTTTCTGCGCGAGGGAGTGTATTTCCCACAAGGAGACCACCCAGCTACCTTGCCCTGCCCTAAAGGGCACTGCCGCCCTCCATCGCAGCGGCAGATGTTGTCGCAACCTGCCTGTGATTTCATGAATTTCTGGAACTTACTGATTTGGGTTGTGGGGTTTTTGTTGTTTGGTTTGGTTTGGTTTTATTTTGTTTGGTTTTGGCTTGTTGTGTTGTCTGTCGTCCCGTGTCGTTGTTGTCGCCCATCATTCCATGTCATTGTCGTCCCGTCTCCACCCCTGCCAGTATTGAAGGAAGGAGTGTTGCTTGGGTACGTGAAGAACAGTTATTTAGAGGTAGCAAAAGACTGACTTCATAGTATGGTACTTGCTCATCTGGTTATTAATAGTGGTCAAATTCCTTTGCTTATAAATGGAGCAAATCCGCCTCAGAAGTTAGAATGACAGTACTGAGTAATCTTATAGAGTAGAATTAGACTCTGACAGGTTTTATCTAAAAACCTCAATGATCTCTTTCTCAGAACCTACTTGTAGAAAGCTTTACTTTTTCTCAGCATATTTCCATTAAATTACCTAAATACATAAAATCTAGTACTTCTGACCTTTCTTCTTTTCAGTTCCAGATAAGGAGCTGAGTTACAGTCAAATGGCATGTAATTTCTATATTACCAAGTAAAGAAGTCAATAAAGGTTTTGTTATAGTCAATAGGCATACTTTTAAATAACATAAAGCCGGAATATTCTGAACATTTGAACATTTTCTTTCCTGGTCTTATTGAAAGTCATTATTTTTCTTCAAAAACTTTGAAGTATTCTTAGTTGATAATCTCTAAAATTTTTACATATTTAAAAACTGGATATTGCTATTTGCCTTGGAAGCCTGGGAGTAGTACCAGATGCCTATTAATCTGCAGTTTACTATAGCTACCCCTGAAAGTGCTATCTTTCTGAGTAAGAAAAGCAAACAGCTGCTGAACTCAATTGAAAAAAAAAAAATATGTTCTTCTAAGAAAAGGATTTGTGCAGGAGAAAATTCTAATTGGAATTCTTTCTACTGTCTCATGTAGGGACAGACTAGATTTCTACCACCTCCACCCTTTTTTTTGTTTTGTCTTCTCTTTGCCTTTTTTTTTTTAAATTTTACTTTTTTCTTTTTTCTTTCAATTTTTTCTTTCATTTTTTCATTTCTTTTTCACCCCTCTTTTTCTCACCAATAATGTCCAGGCCTAAACTAAGAAGAAACAATGCTTACTTCTCCTAAAATGAAGGCAGGCCATCCAGATAAACTGAATGTTTTTTTCTGTATCAGAGATGGCATGTTTACTAAGTCTGTAGTGCAACATAATGATGCAACATATTTTTCTTCTCCCTCTGGGTCTCATTAATAATATCTGCAATTAGTTAAAGTAGAAGATTGTAGCATGGCCATATTCAGAGAGATTTTTAATTTCTCAGTGATTTGAGAATCTTCCCCCGTTTCCCCAAAACCATAGTTACACCAAATTAGCATATCATAAAACAACTTACCTACTTCAATAGTATTGCCCATTTTTGTTGTGTTTAACATTTTCCATTGATGTGTTATTTTGAAACCGTCTGATTGTCAAAGCCCGATGTCATTCAAGTACCAAGACAATCATGACTCCTGCAATGTTTTTGGGTGTTGCCATGTGTACCACTTGACTCTTCCCTTTGAGTAATCTAGGGCCATTAAAAGGCTTAGTGAATGTAGCAAAATAAATTGAGTCCTTCTGAGCAGGAAATACTGTGTCAACAAAAAAATGGCAAAATTGCTTCATCCTACTTCAAAACCGTCTGGTTTTGCACTGCCTTCTGCAGGTTGTCAGAAGTTTGTTCTGTGGGAACTCGTTCCTTCCTCTGAGCTGGCTGGAGATCCACTTTGTATCGTATGAGCCTCAGACAGGCTCTCACAGCAGGAGAGGACTTTATGCAGGATCATGCACATGGAAAGTGCTGGCAATGACAGAACTTCAGGCAATCCAGACAATGCCTGATTGGCATACCTGAACTTTAGGTATACGCTTTCCTACTGAAAAGCACAGACTCACGTTTGTCTCCCATAAAATAAGATCAGTTAAGCCACAAGGCAGAAGGCTGAATAAGGTAACCCAGAGAAGAAAATGATGAGTCTTGGACTGGAAAAAATCCCCACAACCGAGCACTAACTTTTGGTTTTCTGGAAAGTGCTTTACTCCACTAAGGACCTGCTCACCTCCTCAATGCAGCAGGGCAGGGGAGTCAGGTAATTACAAAGCAAACCCCAGAAACTTTATGTGGTCTTGTGTGTAAAGTGTTTCAAAGCTAGAGGACTGCACACATCTACCATGTATCTTATGCCAACTTTAGGTGTTAGTCAGAATTCTCAGCACTGAGCCTGGTCATGATTCAAGTGAGAATCTACCCCCACTTCCCCAAACAGTCACATTTGTGTGCTGCATCAGTGAACACAGCAATCAAGATGGTACTAAAGCTGCGGTCAGTGACATGGTGGGTCTGGATGGCAGAGGGACGAGGCGGCAAAGTGCACTGAGGAAAAAGAGAGTGTGACAGCTGCTGGGTAAGCTGAGCTGCCCAAAGTGTGATGGCCTTGGTACTCAGTGCACCCAGATGGGACCTGGTGATACTGGTTACAATGTCTTCTTCTGAGGGGACAGAAATCATTCTCCTCTGTATCTGGCAGTGTTTTGGCCCATAGCTATGAGCTGGTAGGGTTCTCAAAGTAAGAGGTTTATCTTCATGTGGCTGTAGTGTGTGGGGACTGACTCTGGAGTTCTTCCAGACCAAAGCTGTAAACTAAAAATTCCTTGGGCCAGAGGAGACTGGGAGTTCGGAAAGATTTTTCTGTTTGGTCAGGGTACTTTCATAGCTTTTTTGCTAAAGCAGGGTCTGTGACCCACATCTTTCCACTCATCTGAGAGTGGGAGACACCAAGCTCTCTGCTGTCTGTTACTGTCACCTTGTGGGCCATTATCGACCTGGTGCAAAAGTGGAATAAGATTCAGCTAGAGGGGTGCAGGAGACCCTCTCCCAGCTATATTTGAATGGTTATACCAGTGCTATGGGACTTGTGCAAGAAAATTTTGTTGGACAGATAAGAAAGCACTTGCCCAGGACATTCAATTCTGACTCCTGATTAAAAGAGAGAGGAGTCCTTTTTCTTCTGCTCATGTTTTGTGTGGAAAGCCTATTCCCTTATGTGTCCTAAAAACATCATGGAAAATGAGGCTAATAATATCTTGTCAGGTATGAGCCTGTGACAAAGTCCAGTCTCAGCACAGTAAGTGCTCAGGCTTTGAATTTCTGTAGGCAGCAAGAAGTTTCTGAGCCTGCCATGCAGGACTGAGCATCTACATCCCATCTGCATGGTCATGCAAGTATACATTCCTTCAGCAAAGAAATGAAAGTGTCCAGTCCAGTATCTTGGAAAGTTGAGTAATCACCCGGTTTTAAGTCCCTTTAAGGGCTCTGTGCCCAGCTGCATGTTGAAAATAAAGCATAGTTGTGTTTTTGCAAGCTTGTAGTCTGCCACCTCTCTGAACTGCAGTATGTGGTTTCCTGTGGTTTCCAGAAGGTTCTTGTCCTGTTGCTGCTGTGCAGAAGGGCTGTGCAAATTCATACCGTCCATAGAGCCAAAGTAAATCAGCTATTCTTCTCTGTGAGTGTCAGGATTGTGCCTACTGCATTGTGTGCAGTCTGGACCAGCAAATATCTGTCACATTGAACTCCCAGAGCTCAGCTGTGCCTTAAAGACATGGTTTAGCTTTTAACAGAGCTGATCAGCACACAATGTGTTGACTGTCATTCCTAAAGAACAAAATGACAGATGGGCTTATGATAGGTTTGTCTAGAGGTAGGGGATGAGAAGAGCAAGTTGGTTACTAATTACTTTCTCACCATTGAAAGGAGACAAGGCCCCATGCATGACACAATTCGCATGGACATAGCAAAATTAATGCACTTTTTCACCCTCAGCTGTCCCAGGGTGAGCTTCACACTATTGTCTCCCATGTGGTCCTGAGATTTGAATGCAGCCATTTGCATTCAGCGGGGCAGCACAGACACAGCGTGAGAGTTCAAGAGTTTTAAAATGCATCTCTGTCATCAGGATGCTTTGCAACAGGCGTGCTGCTGAGTAACAGCCATGGGTCATATCAGTGATTGCTACCATTGCTCCTTTTTAGAACACCTTTTTTTTTCCTTAAGGCTCTTTGTATCTGATTATCAATAAATTTTTCTTTCAGAGCTGTTATTCAGATTGCTATTTCTAAACTGGTATGATGGCTGTTATGTAAAAAGAATACTCTTGATATGCTGTTAAGTAATACATAAAACTGCAATTCCATTTAATTTTTGGTTTTATTTGTTATGTAGGTTTTGGGGTGAGTTTAGACAAATAAGCAATTGCATCCAGCTGTGCAAGAAGATCCAGTTATCTTAGGACATAAGGTACCCTTGAGGGTGAGCTAAGGTGGCAGGATCATGTCCCTAATGGCTGTATATACCAAAGTTTCTTGGCTTTAGACTATATTTAAAATTGTTTACAGATAAGTGCTGATAAGATCCTTTGTGAACAACAATCTTTATGAGATACTATCCATTACATATTTAATTTGATTGTTTTTTAAATTCTGCTTTAACACTTATGTTCCATGACAGGCCTATTATTCTAACAATTCAATAAGTAGACACATGAAATACTATGCCTAAAAAAGTTTGTGTTTGGAAATGTTTTCAAAGTTAATCAATGAGATTTATTAACTCAGACTCCAGAATTCCTCACCAGTTCTTATCATAATGAAAGATGGAGGATGGTGATGGAGGGAATGCTAAAAGCAATGTATTATTTGCTGAAGCATGAAAATAGGAATAATTTGCAGGGCTGCATTTGAAAATTAAAATTGGAACAGTGAAGCATAGCTACCTGACAGTGGAAACAGAAGCTGAAATCTTAAGGTGTATAGCTACTGCTAATATTCAGGTAAGTGCTCTAGGCTCTTTTCCTGGACTTGAAAGCTGATGAGAAACCAATTTAAGTAACACATCAGTATATTGGGTATTCTATTTGTTTGATTTTTGAGACTGCCTTGATAGCAGCAAGGTGGCTGACCCTTAATGAGAGCAATTTGTTTTCCTTTGGTACAATTATGGTGGGTATTTATTCCCAGTCTAATCAGTAGCAGGGGGCTAGATCGTCATGTAGGTCTAATTCAGAGGTCCTGGGTGGTTAATTTGAAGAAGGTAATTTCAGAGTGTTGATGAGCACTTTAGTTCTGCTCACCATCCAGCAAAGTTAAAAAAATCTGTTGTTTTAATCTGAGCCATTTTAGTTTTGAAAACAATCCCTTTCAAAACAGATTTCACTATCTACTTCTGTTACTTTTGTTCTCTTCAGCTTCACTTAGCTTGGCTGATCTGTTCTCTCTCCTTCTTGGTTCCCTTCCAATATCCAAAGCACAAACTGTATCATTGCTGTGACAAAGGGTGGGTTGTACCTTCTCCACAGCACTCAGATATTTTCTTCATGGCTCTGCGTGTGAAGTCGACCTTCCCTCTTTCTTTCTTGAGAGCTGTGTACTCGTATGCCTTCAGCTTGCTGTAATAGTCTGAGAATTTGTTGTAGAGGATGGAGATGGGCATGCCATTCAGGATTATTCCAAAAGCAATGCAGAGGAAAGCAAACAGGCGACCAAGGTGAGTTTCTGGACACATATCACCATATCCCACTGTAGAGATGCTGACCTAAGGCAAATCAACATTCAGCTTATTAGCTGAGAAGAAATACATGAACAGATATGTTCACTGATCAGGGACAATTTTAAAGTTATTGTTTTTGCACTTTGCACAGTAAGTCTGAAATACTCCCTAATGCCTTTCTTTTCTGTACCATCCATCTTATGGAAAATATACCTTAAAAAAAAAAATCCCTCTCATGAAGTAAAGAAAGGCACTGGTTTGACACCATTCAGGAGGATTTTTGGAAGCTTTGCCCTGCAGAGGGAATTTTAAACAATTTCCACACCAGTTCAGAAGGTGAGTTCGTTTGGGTGCAGTGAGAAGATAGATGTGGCTCCCTGACCATGCAAATCCACTGATAGCAGCAACCCTTCTCCCTCATCATGTCACTTGGAACAGATGCCTTGTTTCTAAATGCAGTGTGCTGATAAAACCTGGTATTTGGGACTTACTCTGTGGGTTGTATTTTGAGTTTTACCTTTGCTTGTCATACATATTTTAGGAGCTAATACAAAACACATGAAAAGTCTTCCACTAATTGTGAAATATATTTTCATCATATTTGCACAATAAGGAGTGATCCAGGACTTTGAAAATTCTAGATAAAATTCACTTTAATGATTACATACTAGAAGGAACTGTAGCCTGGAATTTTTGCTTGCAGTGTATGCTTGCAACATATATATTATTAGTGCTAAACTGTTACCTAGGTGGGAAATTTTTGCTGAAATTTTTCCCTTTGGAAGAAGGGTTTAGGCATTGTTTAAAATGTTTTAGGTTTGGTTATTGTTGTTTGGAGTTCTTTGCCTGTGAAAATGGTGGTATTTTGTATGTCTCTTTCATATGAAACTGTTCACTTTGCCATCACATTGTTTGCACAGTTTCACAGACTTTTTTCTTCTCAGTCATCACCATTTTCTCTTTTTAGCCTATGGATATATGAAGGAACTGTGTTATGGACCCAGTACTATACCAAGTACTGCAGTAATTTAATTGTAAAATTCAGTTTCAAAAATTCATGGAAGTTTGATTATGGGCATGCTAAATATAAATTATGTACTCCCAAATAGTCAGCATAAAAGAACTCCTAATTTATATACTTCCGCTGCAGTGAAACTGTAATCTAAAACTCTGGCAGAAATAAGCCACAGGCAGCAGGACTTTCACTGTAATGCCCTTGTGGCTTTATCCACAGTAAATGGCTTCAGAATAAATAACTAAATAAGTCTTTGGAAGGTCACGATGTGCAGCCTGCCATCCTCTAACATGCTAAATAAAATGTTATTTCAAATGAAGAAAGCATTAGGGTGCATGAAACAGCACTGGGTGAGCATATTTGTAGGATGCACCTGGTGCTTCCTGTGGAATAAAAAGGATTAGTCATTTGCTTTAATGGAAATTAAGTCACTGGATTTGAATGATAATACAGGATAAATATCTCCAAAAATAAATACTGAGATGAAGGCAAGATGTTTATCTCTACCAGCCAGGAGAAAAACATTATCCTGTGATAAGGCTCTGTTCCACTGGCATAGTCTTATACAGTGCCTGTAATGGTTTCAGAGGGATACTTCTTCTGCGTGTGAGAAACTGTGAACACTGTTGGATTTTAATAACATTTGAGCAATCCAGATATTTTAATTTCCAGTTTTAAAGTAGAAATAGCCTTTAAAAAGTGTTTAATGCCTTGGAATTACAATGTGCATGCTACAGCTCCCCTTTTGAAGAAAGTTACACAGCTAAATAGGCCTTTTTCACATAGTCATATAAGTTTCTTAGGGATATCTAAATGATTATGGTGTCACCACTTTGCAGAAATGAGCCCTAAAGATTTTGCATGTACCCTGCATGTTCAAGAAAACAAAACATAAGACTAGTGTTCTTATTCTAGCAATGTATGAAACACGAATTTTTTCATAATCTGTGTATATCACTGACAGATGATGTGTGAAGGTCACTTTACAGGCCCCTTATTCACTTGTTTTTTGATCCTTCCCATGGCCCATCTTAAAGGACATTCAGCACAGGTACATAAATGCATGTGCACATATAAATGTCTACATGTGTCTGTAGGACCAGTTTTTCTGCTATGCATTGAATCACTATAAACATATTGTGGTAAACCACCACACCTCATTGGCCATTACTGGGCCAGAAGTGCAGACCATGGACTCCAGGACTGCTGGCCAGGAGAAGTGACCTTGGATGGGCTGAGATTACTGTCCTGTAGGCCCCATATGCAGCATGGTGCATCCAGTATCTGTGCTGATCAACCAGCATGAGATGTTCTGACTCCTATCCGGTCCATTTGCATGGGCTTCTTTCTCCAGGAAAGTGACTTGGACGGAGGTAGATCCATAGAGAGGCCCAGGGGTCAGTCCTGAGGCCCTGCAAAAACATGGATTATGGAGGGCAGCATCAGCTGCCACAAAACAGTACATGTGATGATAGACTAGGACAAGCCTTAGGGTTATGGATGGCCAAGATATGGGCCCTTTGCCTCCCCTCAGCATCTGCAATGTATAGCTACCCCCTGGCTTCATCCAGGATGCTATAGATACACACATCTTCTGCAACACAACAGAGCACAGTCCCTTGTGTAGAACAAGTGTTGGTCCTAACGCATTTTAACAGCCTGAGCTCCGGGACAGCTTTCGCTTTAGAAGTTTGAGTGACCTGACAATAGTTAATAAACTATGTCTTATCATCTTGCAGTTGTATGATGGGTCACAGAAGATCTGTAAATAGAATAAGAATGAAAATCCTGTGTCTACCTGCAACCAGATAGCCTGATGCATGTATGTTTTCTTTTCCTTTTTTTGTTATTGGCAACACTGACAATGGCATTAAATGAGGAAATGCTTTTGCTTCCCGTCTCTTTGACCATTTCTTCTTTAAAAGGGGAAATACTTTCTGCATTTGAAGAGATGGGAATTTCAACACTGCCTGCCTGTTTAAGCCTTGATTTAAGCTTACAGCTGAGGTGAATGAGTGCATGCGTGTGTGTGTGGGTGAGTGCATATGTCCTGTAAGCTCAGAATTCAGAGCAGATGTTCACTGATCTGAGCCTGTTTTCAAGACTGTCAGCAGCTCCAGCAAGGAAGCAGAGGAAAAGGGAGGGGACAGGTCTCTGGCTACCCAGCAACGTAAGATGTTTACTTACAGCAGCCCACCACCAAGCATGAGGAATGCTGGTGAAGTTGGTACTGGAGACATCGTGCTCCACTGTGTAGACCATGGCAGAGAAGGCAAAGATCCCCATAGCAATGAAGAGCAAAAGGCAGCCCACCTGCTGGTAGCACTGGCGCAAAGTAAAGCCAAAGGCACGCAGCCCTGTGGAGTGGCGGGCCAGCTTGAGGATGCGGAAGATGCGCATGAGGCGCATGATGCGAAGCACTTGTCCTACCTTGCCCACTCGTCCCACCTTCTCAATATCGTGCTCGTGCTGAGAGCCCCGACCCCGGGGCTGGTCGTCATCAGTAAAGCATTCGAGCAGCAGCTGCAGATAGAGGGGCAGGATGGCAATGAGGTCTACTGCATTGAGAGCGCTGCTGGCAAAGCGGCGTAGGTCTGGTGTAGAGACCAAGCGCAGCAGGTACTCCAGTGTGAAGAATGCAATGCACAGGGTCTCAATGTGCTCCAAGACAGGCCGGCTATCCCCACTCTTCCAGTCTACCTGCTGCATCTCCTCCACCGTGTTTAGTGCCAGGGCCACCACAGAGATGAGCACAAAGAAGCTGGAGGCTACTGCCATCACCTTGGCAGTGACAGAAGAGAAGGGTTTCTCCATGAGGTTCCAGAGGCGCCAACGCTGGGGGCCATAGTAGCGCATGTGGTGGAAGAGCTGCTCATTCTCCTCAGCCTCTGCCTGGGAGCGCAGCTCCCGCTGGACCTTCAGCTGTTCGCTCAGCTCGTCACGGCGCTCCTCGAAGCAGATGCGGCAACAGCGAGGGGTGTATTTGAGACGCACGCCCCAATAGCTCAGCTCCTCCAGGAAGCTACGGGGGCACAGCTCGTCCCGCACACGCAGCACTCCTGAGGCATAGAAATTGTACACCAGCTGGAAGACGGCTGGATCCCGGTCAAAGAAATACTCGTCAACCTGGGCAGCGTAGTCATCACACAGGCCCAGCTGGCACCGCCGGTCGGTGGAGGTAGCCAGGCGGCCCAGGCGGGTCTTGGGGTAGATGGCCACTGCCTGGTAGGTGAGACGGTAGCTTTGGCCACCAACGTTGATGTTCAGCATGGATGGAGCAGATGCCATGGCTGGGGCTCTGGCAGAAAGAGCAGGGGAACTAGGAATGAATGATGAGGCCTTGTTTTCTCCCTTAAATGTGTCTTCACTTGGCCATTTTCCTTGTTCTTTCTCTTCATCTTCCTCATCTTCATCATCCACATAATAGTTGTAATTCCCCTCAGGTCCCAGTAGCAGTAGGGGCTGTGTGTTCAAGGGAGCGTTAGCAGGAAAACCACTCTGCTTGTCTACTTGCATGCCTTCGTTGTCCTTCCCCTTGTTGGGCTGTGGGAGGATGTTTGGTGCTTCCCCCTCTCTGCCTTTATGTTTCAGGAAAGGAAACTCTCGCTGCATGTTAAACTGCAACATACTATTGTTCCTTACTCTTCTCCCTTCTTTGCATTCACCTGATCAAGCAACTAACACGAGTCCTTTCCAACACTAAAAAGGCTGGCAATCCTGTTTTCTTTTCTTTATCTCAGTAGTATCATGCATAGCTGTGGTTCTGCATTTTTCTCCCTACAAGCCACCACTCCAGTTGTTGTGAAAGCTCCGTATGGGATATAGACACATGAAGACTGCTGTTGACCGTTTTAATCTTGCTGACAGCAAAGATCTGAGTGCTTAGAGGAGGGGATTTAGGGGTTATTATCCTGTTCCATCCTCATTTCCCTCAGGCTGTGACGTGAATGATTATGGATCCATAAATCTATGAAAAATCAGTAGGGGGTAAAAACCCTAATGTTTCATTGATAACAAAACCCACACATTTTCCTAATTCAGTATATATGGATTAAAAATCATCTAAAAATGAAAATGTGTGAAGGGCAGAGTGAGAGAGAAAGAGAGAGAGAGAGAGAGAGAGAGAGAGAGAGAGATTACAGATTTCTTTCATTCTTGTGAGCACAGCATGGCTTGTTTTTCCTTAGTGAAAATAATGAATAATTGATATGCAGATAAAGGGTAGTAACTTGGTAGAGTAGCTCTTAAAATGTTTTCAAAAGGGGAGTAAATAAAAATCATCCCTTTTTATTCCCAGTTAGAATACCTCCATTTGGTTAAAAGCTGAGGAAAGTTGCAGCTTTGGCTGTAGTCTGGGAGTGGTGGTCTCATGCTCCATTGGACTCACTGGAAGTGAAGGGCAGGGGTGTGAAGGGGTTTCCAGGTTCAAACTCTTCATGAGCACTTGAGAAACAGCACAAAGCTGCTCTTATTTCTCTTGCAGATCATGTAGCATAAACCTGCAGTGGGCAACTAGCAGGACAGGAGAAGTGCTTTCTCTTGCTTTGATGGAGGTTTTTTCCCTCGGCTATGGTGGAGCTGGATGGCACCAGCATCTCCTGTGACAATGAGCATCCTGAAAGCCAGGTTACTTCCCCTTGTCACTGGGAGCACTTCAGCTGAGATAGGGCTCCTCTAAAGTGGGGGATACACACAACAAAGGGCTGGTTCCTTCAGCATGCTCTTAGCACCTGACTTATAACTTCTAAACACCAGCTCATTATTCCACCTGTATCCAAGTTAGTGCAGGAATGGAAAAGGCACTGGAAAACTACTAGCTTTGGCAACACCCTTGCCAGTCTGGAAGGCCTTCCATCTGCAGTCCTGTAGCCTGCCTTCCACTCTAAGCTTTCACAGAAGCTGCTGTGACAGTGTATCTCAGAGCCCCTGCAGCAGTGTTTGCACTTTGTTGTCCTCAAGCACCTCTTCTTCTGTCATTGGTCTCATGGTCTTGCACCTGCAGACCCCAATATTGTTGTTTTGGTGGTGTCCCATGTGAAGCAATTGCTGCTGCTGTGAGAATTCCCCCTTCTTTTTTCTGTTCCTTATTCCCAGTTGTAGCTTTTATATATCTAGCTCTTGACAAACCGGAAGAAGTCATAGCTGAGCATTTTGCAATACTTTTGTTCTCAGGCTGTTCAATGTTTCTTTGAGTCACATTGTTTAAGGCCTGAATTGTTTGAAATTCATATTTAACTTCGCTTGAAGGTCTTTTGCTTCATGAATTTATCTCCACTGTCCATTCTCTTTCTTGATGTGAAAAAGGCAAGGCCTGTGTTAATAGGGACTGTTGGTACCTCTTTAGAAAAACTGCTTTGCAGTTTGCTTTGAACATTAAACCATACCATGGTGAGTCCTTTCTATAGCAACTGTAATGCAAATTAATGTCGAGTTTGAGGCTGTTTCTTTCACCTAAACAAACTATTTCAGGTGTAAGAAAAAGGGTAGTCTGCAATGCCATCATTTTACTACCAAAAAGTCTTCCATATTTCTTAATCTAGATTCAGGCTGGGCTATAACATATTTCTCTTTCCAGCCTCTGCTGTAACATTTAATTTTGCTTTTTGTCAGGCTCCCTGGTCTCACTTCTGAAAAGTATCCGGTGGGGCTTATTGCTCACTGTGTGAGAGATCGTTTCTCATACCATTCTGCAGTAGCAGGAACTTCTACAGGGTGAACTTCCTGACTGTCAGACATCAGCTCCCCATGAACCTGGACTCAGATCCTGAACATCATTACTAAGCAAAGCAAGGAAGATCGCAAGGTCACTTCTGCTCAGACTAATCGCTTTGATCTAGATATTCTTGGGAACAGAGCTTTCAGGTGCCTGCTGCACTCTACTCAAACTTGACTTTGAAAAAATAGGTAAAATAAAATTGCTTAATTCATGTTCTTTATTTTGTGGTGAGAGTTGGCTCTGAGGTGCTAGTTTCTCAGCCCAGATAAGAAAATGAAGTGACCAGAAAGGACCCATTTTCCCCCCCTTAACTACCTTATTCAGTGTTCTGCTTATCTTCATAGATGTCATCAATAAGAATTGCACAACACCTTGTATGGGGAAGAGCAGCCTATGGGCTGCTGAAAGAGCTAGTTAGTAAGGTCCCTTGGAAATCTTTTTTTTCCTAAGTTATTTGGGTCCAGAAAGACTGGTCACTTTTTAAGAGCTGTCTTTTAAGAGCACAGGAGCAGTCAATTTGAAAATATTGGAAGCCAAGCCAGTGGGACAGAAGGTTGGCTTGACTGAGCAGGGATCTTCCAGAACTTAGGTGGAGAAGGAAAGTGTATGACATTGGAAGCAAGTACAGATGACATGGGAGGATGACAGAGATGCTGCTCACTTCTGTAGGGAGAAAATTTGTGTGGTCAAAGCTCAATGAGAGTTCAAGCTAGCCAGCACTGTGAAGGATTTTTTTAATGTGTTAACAGCAAAATGAAGATCAGAGATAACATTTGTCCATTGCTTGAGAAGGCTGGTTACTTCACAAATAGGAATATAGGCACAGCAGAGAAGTTTAATGCCACCTTCATCTCTGTCTTCAACACCAGTGATGGGCTCTGGGATCCTTGAAGCACAGTGTTGAAAGAACTGTCTCTTGGGGAACGATAAACTCCTAGGCAATCCTGAAATTGTTTGAGACTTGTTGCTTCAGTTGGATGCACACAGGTCTGTGGGGCTAGATAGGATTCATGCCATGAAAGAACTGGCTGATGTAGTTGCAGGACCTCTCTCCATTACTTTTCATTTGTCTTGGGAGTCTGGAAAGGTACCAGATGACTGGATCCTGGCAAATGTTGACCCAATATTCAAGCAGGGTAAGAAGAAAATTTTGGAAAGTATAGGCCTGTTGGTCTTACTGCAGCACCTGGTAAAATTACAGAGATGTTTATTCTGGGATTTACTGAAAAACACTTGAGAGACAATGCAGTCACTTGTCACAGCCAGCATGAGTTCACCAGTTGTTCTTGTTTGAACAACTTAATTTCCTTTTATGACAAAGTCACTAATCTAGTTGACCAAGGGAAGCCAGTAGATATGGATTGTTTTTCATTTTAGGAAAGGTTTCTATGCTGCCTCTCACAGCACCCTGCTGGATAAACTTCTTAGCACACAGCTAGTCAAGTCCATAATACGTTGTGGGAGCAATGGGCTGATGGGTTGGGCTCAAAGTGTTTTAATAAATGGTGTTACATCAGGCTGGCAGCCAGTGACCAGTGGGGTTCCTCAGGGCTCCATTTTAAGGCCAGTGTTCTATGTTTTTATAAATTATTTGAATTCAGGATTCAAATGCACATTAAGTAAGTAAGTGTGGTGATGATACTAAACTAGGAAGATCTCTCTAACCTTGAGGGTAGAAAGGACCTGCAGAGAGATGTGGATAGACTAGAGAACTGGGCAACTCCCAACCATATGAAATTAAACAAGATCAACTGCAGGATTCTCCATGCTGGATGGTGTAATCCTGGTTATACATATAAACAAGAGGCTCATTGAAAGAGATCTGGGGGTTTGGGTTCGTGGCAAGTTGAGTGTGAGTCAGCAGTGTGCCCTGGCAGACAGGAGGGTCAGCCCTGTCCTGAGGGGCATCAGGCAAAACATTGCCAGCTGGGCAAGGGAGGGGATTGTCCTGCTCTGCTCTGCTCTGCACTGGGGCGGTCTCACCTTGGATATTGTGTGCAGTTTTGAGTGCCACAAATATAAGGACATCAAAATACTTCAATATGTCCAGAGGAGGGTGACCAAGATGGTGAAAGTCCTCAATAGCAAGACTGAGGTCACTTGGTTTCCTCAGCTTGGAAATGAGAAGGCTGAGGTGACCTTAGGGCAAACCCAGAACTTCCTCAAGGTGGTCAATGGAGTGAGAGGTGCTGACCTGTCTCTGGTGGCCAGTGGTAGGACATGAAGAGATAGAATGAAGTTGCATCAGGGGAAGTTCACACTGGATGTTAGGAAAATGTTCTTAATTGAGGTGGTGGTCAGAAATTGAACCAGGCTCCTCCAGAAAGTAGTCATAGCACCAAGGCTGTCAGAATTCAAGGGCCATCTGGACAACATTCTTAGTCATATGGTTTAGTTTCAGGTAGTCTTGTGAGAAGAAGGGAGTTGAAGTCCATGATTCTTCTAAGTCCCTTCCACCTTGAGGTACCATATGATTCTATGATTCTATGGGGGTAGAAGAAGAAATGTAAAAACCTAGCAGTCAGTAATGATTGAGGATGCTGTCCAATCAACCAGACAGTGCTCTGGATACCAGCTTCCTGAGAACAGGATTTTCACAAGAGAAAACTATAATTAAAATTGAAGACAGTAGTGAGAAGATGAGTCTTTGCAAGCCTTCATTTTTAGGAGTGCTGAGTTTTCCCAGGATAGGGGACTGTATAACTGCAATGCTCTTTCACTGAGCAAAGCAGCCTCGGAATTGAGTATGTGTTCTTTGTCTTGGTTAAAAAATAAAAGAACTTTTTAATTAAAGTTACTTTAAAGAATTGATATGATCCTGTAAGGCCTCAGTGGATTAGGTCCTACTTCAGTAGAGGAATTTTTCACAGATTAGGAGTTCTTTAAGGTCAGGAAAGGCCTGTACAGTCATCTATTCTGACCTACTTGAACAATGACCCCAGAACTTCGCTCAGTAATTTTGCCATTGTGCTAAAAAGTGTGTCTCAAGCTACTATTGCATCTTGGAGACTGAAAATAACATGCTCAGCTGTCCAGAGGAAATTGCACTGAAAAATTACATGTTTCAAAGGGTCCAGCCAGACTCTTTCTCTTAACCTCTAGTGACCCCTTAATCTATGTTGACAATGCAGAAAATACTGTTATTAGTGGTGATTGTTAACAATATAATAATTATTAATGTCCTGTTTATCATATTAGGGCACTCAAAAAGCCTAACAGGGCTGAAGGTAGACTGACTGACTGCAGTGTCTGCTAAAACTCTAAGGGGTGACTCAGTGAATAAGAGAATTAAGATTCAGTTCTATCTGCCTCTCCCCATACCAGGTCTTTATAAAGAAAAAAATAAAAATTAAAAATTAAAAAAAATCCCAAGCTAGAGCTTTGCCAAAATACCAGGTCTGCTTAGAGGTGAAGCAACTTTCATTCTACTCTTTGCCTCCACTCAGTTCAGTTAATTAGACTTAAATGCAAGCAGGTAAGCAAGAGGATCCTTTCTGCTCTGTAATTTCAGACATTTTTGCACCCTGCCACCACGGCAGTCTGTCTCAGCCCTCAGAATGCCATGTTATTGCTGAATAAATGCTTCCCTGCTCATTGCTTACTCTGTATCTGTTTGTTCGGGTTTTTTTTCCCCCAGTTGCCAACGCTGCTGCTGCAGCCACCCAGAGGATGCTTAGAAAAGGTGAGTGGGAAGAGAGGATGATTGAAGAACGGAATAATTAGCAACACCCAGCTGCTCACACCTCTTCCTGCTTACATGGAAGAGCTCATGTGCCTGTGCAATCCACTGCATTCATGCATCAGTGTTGCCTGCACCTACAAGGAGAAAGAACACAGAGAGAGCACCAGCTACAGATACAGATGAAGCAGAGGGACGGACTGGGGTTGTCAGCATGGTACCTGAGAAGTTAGGCTGTATCAGCCTGGGTAACAGCTGATATATGTCCAGGGGGTGTGCCAGATGACTGCAGCATTGCACCTGAACCCAGAGACCCAGGACGAACCATGTGCACTACCATTGCTGTTTGTGTGGTAGTGTGTCCTTTTCGGTATCTAATTCCACCTCTGCCACTCTATGCTACCCCTTTCCTCTCCCAATGAGCTTCTGTTAATTGTTGTAAATTACATTTTCTTAAACAGATAAACCCACAATGTTTACGTACTTCAGCAAGTTAATGCATTACAGTATTCAACGCACATATGAAAATGTGACACACAAAAAGAACAGTACCATATTTCTCTAGCTTAGTGAGTTAATAACCTTTTTTTATAGGTGGGATGCTGAAGAACAAAGTTATTTGACCTGGAAACAAGTGGAAGAATCAAAAGTATTTTTGTATTTCATATCTCTGAGCTTTCCACTGGCCTTGCTTAGTGTATGCAATGGGTCATTCATAAACATTAGCAGCTCTTCAGACACAGGCAGCTGGTGCCAGCCTGGCAGTGAACACAAACTAACAGTAAAAGCACACAACAGCTAAAGAAAGAGGAAATACGCTGGAAGTAGAGACCAAGGCATGACAGCAGCACATGGCTAAAGGTGTGTGCAATAAGCAGGCTTCTTGTTTTCTGAGAATTACACCTTTATGGGAATAAGCAGTTTTCTTGATGAAAAATTTCAGCTACCAGTTTTGCTTTGAGTTTTTTTTTTTTTACTGATCAAAGGCTGGAAGTGTGGATATGTTTATACAGTGTTTGCACTTCCTCTCTCTCCCAAGAATTTTTTATTTATTTTGCTGTTTCCTTACCTATCATAACAGCACTTTTGACTGGCATACAGTGATACAGCACCTTTTTTTTTTTTGTGTGTGTGTGTGAGAGGACTCTGCAAAAACAGTAGTGCCACTACACCTTTCAAAAACCATCTAAACCTTGACAGTGATAAAATCACAAAGGGGAAGCCACAGATGAAAGCCTGTCCTGAGAAGCAGCATTCCCTTAGTCCACACAGCCCTTCCTGGTACAGTAAGCAGTGTGGAATTCATTCCCTGACTTCAGGATCATTGGTGGGCTGGATAGTAATCTGTTCCACGAATTGTAAAGAGCCTACTGATTTTGCAAACCTTATCATTCTGGTACTGTTCCAGTCTACAATTCCTCCTCTTTCACTGTTTGCATCCCACCAGCAGGGTCACGGATCTCAGTGTAATGTAGATGATCCATATATCAGGATCTTGAAAAACAAAAACCAAAGAAACAAACAAAACTTCCCAACTAGCCAATCAAGCAACCCCACTCTGCCCCTGACTCCCCCATCCCCCCCCCCAAAAAAAAAA
>VWZF01006913.1:49215-91399 GCA_013396755.1 Sclerurus mexicanus
AAAAAAAAAGAAAAAAGGAGGTACAAAATAAAGAGGTGTCTTCAGCCTTGGATTCCCTTTGGTGGTAAAATTGTGAGTTCTGTTGGACTCAGTTACAGGGTGATCTGATATATCTATATATATATATGTGTGTGTGTTTGTGTGTGTGATGGCCGCTGGATAGCAATATTTTCTGATTTATGCATTCTGTCACACACTGTGCTGAAAACTGCTGATTCTTTGCTTAAACTTTACTGAAACCAGCTAGCAACAGGAAAAACCCCACAACTCATTCATGGACATTGCATATAACAGGACCACACAGACTTGGAAAGGACTTAATGCAAGGCATGTATCCAGGAATATTTTTCAAGACCACTGATAGTCTTCTCCAAGTTCTATTCTTTAAGAAACACATCCATTGTAATTAACTTTTTCAGTAGTTCCTTCTTGTTTCCTTGGATATCACTGCACCTCCTGAGTCTTTTCTATACTGGCACTACCAGTGATAGTAAATTGGCACAGCTCACCTGTCTCCTGAACACTTACTTCCTGCTTTGCAGCTGAATTACCCTCATGTACAGGTCTAATCTTATGCTGCAACCCAAATCTGAAAGAACAGCCTGGCACCTGCCAGGTCCTCCACCTCAGTGTACTCACAGGCATATCTGAAGTGAGGCTTGCTATATTGTAACTTACTTAAAATGATTTAGAAGTTTTTTTGTAAGGAACTGACCTTAATCCTATGAAAAAGCAAGTGTTTTCTGTCTGTCTTCTATCAAAGATAAGCAGGTGACAAGAATTTCTGAACAAACAGCAGTAAAACCATAAAACACAAATTTACTTAACCATGCAGAGCTTTAGATAAAGAAAACCTTGAAGAAGACTAGTTCTGCAGCTGTAAGAAATAAATCAAAAGACCTATCTGTCCTTGAGACATATCAATACATATTGTCTAGTTAGAAAATACATATATAGTCAAAAGATATTTAGTTTTTTAATCATTTTTCTAAGCCCTAAAAATGTATAGGTAATTTACAAGATGTCTGTGTAGCTTAGAAGGATGTGTAATGACTGATGTAACTTAGAAGGATATTTAGAAATTAATCACAGAATGTACACTATCCTTAGTGAAATTCACTACAAAACTGGCCAAAATTTGACTTCTGTGAAGTGACATTTTGTAAGGCGCAGACCGTCTGCATTCCCCACTCATGTTAATAAAGGTACTTCGGCTTACGGTCCAGCTGGGGGTTGATTCCTTTGAATCACAGCCAGCTTCACATCAGCCTTACCTTTGAGGAGGGGAGAAGAGATGCCAGGCTCCTTGAAGTGAATTTTCTGACCCTATACTTGTATGGGCATAATTCATAGTGGATTTTTTAAGGCTGTGCTGTTGCAAAATATTGTTTGCTTCATGCATCTGCATGTCACCACTCTTCCTGTCAGTTTGGGACGGCAGCTGCACGGCTTCTGCTTTTCTGACATTTATTTATTGCTTCCTTCTCTTCCTATGTTGTATCTGTTCTGTATTGCTTTGGTCCCATCTGTTCACCTGCTCTACAGCAGCATCTCTTTCTATAAAATCAGTGACACCAGCGCTCTTCTTTTTTGAGTCAGCTGTATACATACTTCATGAAAAGTTCTCTATCCACAGCATGCTCTTAGTTTCATTATGAGAGTTTAGTATGCTCTGTCATGGTGAAGTTCAAAGATTACAAAGTGCACGTTTTTAGCATACAAATTGAATTATTTAGCTGCAAAATTGCTAGCAGTTTCCTCACACACAAGAAAGATTAGTTGGAAATTAACAAACTACTCCTGGAACATTCAAAGGAAATCAGATAATTTTGCACAGTGGAAGAAAAGATTTCACTCATTACTGAGGTGTTTAATTCAGAGCTAATTATGATTTTAAATTTTGGGTGATGTTTTCCAAACTTTATAATAAAGACATCTACAAAGTTACATACCAAAGAACAAATCAGTTCAGGGGCAAAGAAAGCTTTTGCAAGCCTGGATTTTAGCCAGTTTTTGTGTATGGATGTTTGTACACACACATATTTATGCATATGTGTGAAAATCTGTCAGCAAGATTGCTATCCTTATCGCAACCATGTACCATTTATAAATCACTTTAATACAGTGAGCTTTTCAGGCATGTCATGAATATAGGGTTGAGTAGTTTTAACAGATTATCTTTTATTTTCCCACTCTGGTCACACACTGCACAGGATTGATCTGATTTACAGGCTAAACTTTTCTAGAGGAGAAGAATTCAATTCCCAACTCTGAACTCCTCTGCTCAGTACATTGCAATACCCAATTTTTTCTTTTTTTTGAGAAAGAAAAAGGCAAAGAAAAGATATTTTGCTGATATTGCCTCTGAAGAAATAATGAATATACCTTTGAAAATATTCCTTTGATTTTGACTTCTGATAAAAAAGAGATTCTTCCCTTTGGCTCCCCTATGCTCAAAGGCTGGCAAGAGAAAAAAATGAATAGAGCTGCAAGACGGCGAAAGGTTTTTGCGTGTGACAGAGCAACAAGTGCCTGTTTAAGCTAATCACTACCTTTGTCCAATACTACTTAGAAAATCATCCTGAAAATTGTTTTCTTTTAGAAAATACACTGTGCTTTGCTGTTTTAAAATGAGGTCACAAATCCCTATTTTGCAAATAGGAATGCTGATTTTGTTGTAATAACAGGTTAATTGCATAATGTTTTATGTCAAACTGGAGTTGCAGTGTCATCCAAGACCTCTGTACATGAGATACTCTTTTCAGATTTGCTTGAAAGACAGTATTTAGAAAATATTGTGCAGAAACATCATGTCATTGTTATTATGGATAACCATTGTAGAAATAAAGGATCTAGATAGCTTAAAAAGCCACTATCAGCAGACTTGCAGTTTAGTGCTGTAAGTAGCCTCAGATGAGTAAAAGACAGTAATGAAAGGTGATTCACTGTAACACTAATATGATCACAAGTGACTTCAGGAAGCCAGAAGAAAAAGTCAGGCATAGGTGGGCTTTTCTCTGCTGCAAGTACAAGGGAATGGCATGAGTGGTGAGACATGGTTGCCCAAATTACCTGGGCTTCACTGCAGCTCAAACTGGGGCTGCAGAAGTTGGTGTTCAAAGTGGAAGAGCATCCTTACTCAACCTGTATGAGGATGGCTTAATGCTAAGCTACAATGAGGCAGGGAGGCAGACAAGCAGGCAGGCAGGCAGGCAGACAANTTCTAGAATAAGCTGGCACTGGGTGACCTAAGGCAGGAAAAAGAGGAATGAGAAATGCAGCTGGGCAAGTATATAGTTCATTCACAAATGAGGGAGATTTGGGAGAAACAATCTGGACATAACTAACTGATAATAGTTAATGTAGGTTCTTGGCAGTGTAGCAAAGAGTGATTTGCCTAAGTTGTCAGCACTCCCATTTGAAATCTATTTGAGGAGCTGGAAAGCACAGAGAAAGTGTAATTATGAAGCACATTAAATTTTTTTTGTGGGGGTCTTGGTAGTGCTTAGGACCAAGGAGATCCCTTTCAGCACGATCCTTGGCTTATGATTAGTCAGTCATTTGTGATGGGTCAGGCATACGTGCTGGTGTGATATTCTTCTGCCTCAGAGACCATATGTTCCAATAATAATTTTCATGTCTTGTCACTCAGTGATTTCCTTAATATGTTCAAAACCTCAGTAACTTGCTAAAAATATCTGCTAGGACAAGTGGGTCCTGAAGGACAATTCTCTGTCAGCATTCTGATTCACTAACTGTATTTTGTTATGTCTTACTTTATTAATTGTCCTCCATGCAGTGTTTTACTTTGTTAGCAGCTTAATTCTCCACTGCCTCATCAGTGTAGTTTCTACATGTTTCTACCAAAACCTGGCTCTGTGGGGTCAACATGCTCAATAATCCATGAGACATATTTTAGCTATGAAAAGTGTGGGATGCCATTGTAGAGGAAGAAAAGTGTAAAAGTGAAAAAGTAGGGAGCAGTGGCTGCAAGTCAGAAGGACCAGAGGAAGCAAGGAAAGAAGGAGACCAGACGTAAAAACACATGCTGGGTTATTCATCTTTAGTATTTTAGTGAGGAGTCAGGCAGGGAAGGCAACAATCCTACTGAATTGCTCTAAGACTCCAGAGAGTGATAAAGAAGGTGTTTAAGCACAGCACTCTTTTCCTTACACTTTCCTTTGTTTGATGAAAGAGGAAGTTATCCATTTTGGGATTCTTTACTACTCTATGATATAAAGACAACAAGTTGCACACAGGAGTTTAAGCTACTCCTGGTGACAGTGTAAGCAAGCATAACACCACTAACACAAACACATCACCATCAATGTCAGCTTCAGTATCTTTGAAGTAGAACAAAACCAGGGAAAAACCTTCTTGGATTGCAGTGAGAAAGCCTACAGCTGGTGGCAGGAAGCTGCTCAGGCTCTGTGCTCTGGGGGCACAGTAGTGGAAGGCAGCAGGCAGCACAGGAATGAGAGTTTGCAGCCAAGGGATACCGAGGGACTGAACATCAAAGAACAGGGAAGATGATGAAGATTCATCAAAACCCATCCTCACCAAAGAACCCCAGGAAATACAAAGAGCAACATTGTTCATTCAAAATTAAGACTGGAGTTCACAGCAAGAGGTGAATCAAGTAGTGCACATGTGGGAGAAGGCTTAAAAGTGGGAGTGAAATGGTTGTGACCCCCGTGATAACCAGTAGCCCCAGCTCATCAGTTAACTCACATTTTCTAGGACCATGGTGGGCTTTGTAGATCTTGGGAAGCAAGCTAATTTTAAAAGGACAAATGATGTTTAAAGTTGCTCTCTGAACAGTTTTCCTAGTATTTGTTTTTCTGAACCTTCACAGAGGTGGCTGCCACAGCTATTATTCTCATTCCTGAGTCTTTCTCCATGTCTCCCCAGAGAAAAGAACCAATGTGTTCACACAGAGCCTGCTGGAGGCAAGACAATGCAGGGTAGCCATAAAGCATCACAAGGCAGCTCTAAACTTGCCAAATACACATTGGAGCGCCATGCTTGACTTCAAGTAAAGTATTTTTCTTAAAATTTAGCACTGTTGGTTGAGGATCTGACAGTTCAGATGTTTCCACTACTTTACCTCACTCTCACCTTTTGGTCCTGTCAGCCACTGGTGGATGGACACAGCCTCTCCTGAAGCCTGTGATGCTCCAGTACAGTGACTTGCATCCCTTTGAGGGGAACATATGTTACCCCTTGGCTACCCTGAGAACAGGTGGAGGTCTGGGCATACATTACAAGGTCCTGGGTTGCTGTTTTCATTGTGCTCAGTTATGAACTGCAGTTTGGTCAGTTTTGCTATAAACTACGCTTTAAGCTAAATCTTAACCTTAAATTAACCCAGCACTATATTTTCAGCTCATGGATTCCTTACATTTTTTATTTTTTTTCTCATTTTCTTTTTCTCCTCAGATATGAGCAATTGCATATCCATGCTAGGCTGGCCTAAGTCCGGAGGGACTAATCTGTAATGAGCACAGAAAAGATGTTATAGCCAATTTGGTAAGTGAAGCAGCACTCGAGGAATGCCATTTATTTGACTGCAGCCTAACTTATAAATTAAAGAAACACACACTTATAATACATTTAACAACAGATGGCATAAATCAGTCCACTAAATTTGCACCCACACACAGTCAGCTGTGGAGCAGAAGCAAGTCTTCTACAAGCTTGATTCTCTGCCTGAATAAACCAATGTAGATCATTATGATATTGTGCATACTAGAAGGGAATGTAGCTTCAGACATACTTCTAACAAGTTATATTAATGGAGATTGACTTTTAGTCCATTTGAGATGAACTGATGCCTTCATACTCAGAAAATGTAAGACATGTATTCATAGATGTTAATAGGTCACTGACAGAGAAATCCCTTTTTAGCCTTTTGCCTATGCAAGCTTCCAATGAAGCTCCACCTTAAAAGCCAGTGATAGAAAAAAACACCTACAAGTGTAAAAAGGATTTAAGAATTCAGCATTGTATGTTTTCTCTAGTTTGAAGTTAGCACTATGCATTCAGCCTGCAGATGCAACACCCTGGGAACTGTAGAGGATACTTGCATGAGCAATGCAAACAGAATCTGATTGCTCATACATGCTGATAATGATGACTGACAAATGAAAGTGGGTTTGTAGGTTTTTTGGTGGTGTTTTTTTTTGGTTGTGTTTTGTTGGTTTTTTTTGGGGGAGGGGGGTTGGTTGCTTTTTTTTTTAATTTTGGTCCCGGTTGTTGTGACTGGATGCCATGGTGATTGAACACATAAAAGATATATTTATCTATCTGTGAGATCAAAATTTTATTTCTAATGAACCAGACCTGGTCTCCTGGGAAGGAGTTACTTCATGGTTTTAGAGCATTTCCAGGGACAGCACCATAATGTCAGAACCTCAATATATTTTTGGAAGGAAGGATCTCTTAATAAGAGCTTTTAAGGATAAAATCTCCCTTAGAGTAGTTTGGACCTGCTAGGTTTGGGGATTTGCTGACAGAATCTCAGCAAAGTGCTAGACAGAAATATTACACTTGTAATTTTTTATCAGTAATGCCCTGAAAGGAAATTCCATTTATCAGGCCTGTTCACAGGAGAGTTTTTGTCCTGACTAATGAACAAAAAAAAAAAAAATTCTGCATTTTTAATTTGTTGTGTTACCTGTAAAGTTAAATTTTATTAAATATAAATAAATTTTATTAATTAGTTATTGGGTTTTTGAGAGCTGGAGTACCTTTGGTAATTAACTACCCTGGAGTTATTGCTGCTGTCTATATGATAAGTGTAATACTTAGTATGTTGATGAGACCAGACACAACCTTGCTCCCTGCCCTAGTGAATTCAGCAAGACGGTTAAAACCTTGCAGTTTCCCCAGCTGCAAGCAGTATGTGAAAGCACGACTGTGGATATGGGTAGGTAGGAAACAGACAACTTTGGACATGACTTGGCATGGGTCAGTTGTGGGACAGGTTTGTGTGTGGGCGATGAAGCTGCACAAAGGCTGAGTCATGCTGACAAGTGCCAGGCTGAAGGTGTCCTGGCACACCAAGCTCAGAAATCCAAATTGCGCAGTTACTGATCCCTTCCTTTCAGCTTCTGTGGAGAAATCCATGGTCTGAGGCAGTGGTCTTCCATGGCAAACCTTCCCCCAGGTTTATATGCTGAACATGACACCATATGGTATGGGATATCCCTGAGGTCAGTTGGGATCAGCTGTCCTGGCTGTCCTTTTGCATGCCCAGCCTGCTCTCTGATGGGATGGTGTGAGGAGCAGAAAAGGCCTTGACACTGTGTAAGCATTGCTCAGCAATAATGAAAACATCTCCGTAATCAGCACTATTTTCAGCAAAAATCCATAACATAGGCCTGTACTAGCTACTGTGAAGAAAATCAGCTCTATTCCAGCCAAAACCAGAACATTTGTGAAGGGTCCCAGCTCATGACACTGCGGATGCTGAAGTTTTCATGACTCACAAATGAGACTAGATGAATTCTTAGAATAAAACATGAAGGATCACTGTGCAGGAAGAAAACTGCATTCAAGCGACAAAGTATTCTGGCAAAGTATTACTTTATGATGTACTTAAATTCTCCCTAGGCACCCACAGGTGGCCATTGCCAGTGACCACACAGTGGGTTAAATAGATCTCTGACATGCTCTGACACAACTGGTATTTTGTCCTTGTGTGACGGCCTTGTCCATCTTCTATGGACTGTTGTCTGTAATATGCCCATTGACAAAAAGCTATGAGGACAGAAAGTCTTGCAGTTCTCTGTTTATAAAATCAAGAAGATTTGGGTGTTTGGTATTTCTATGTATGAGACAATATAAATATCGTCTCAGCAATACAATGTTGAGAGAAATGACAAGTAGGTAAGTGTTGCCGCACACACATTCTTCTGTCCTCAAGAGTTGGTGCTCATGCAATGGTACCATCTCCGTTTCTGTCCTAATCACTTTCAAATGTACAGTATACTTTGGTCTCATACTCAGGAACAGTGTTGTGTGAAGTGTTTTAAAGAGTTAGTTTAAACAGAAAGCAGAACATATTCCTCTGCTAAGGAAACATTTTATAGCCTGTACAACATAAATGTGTCCTAAGGCAGGTAGTCTGTAGCTGCTATTGGTTGAGAAACAGTAGGGGAATCCCTTTGCCTTTGCTTTGCCTTTTCCTTCACCTGCTAAAGCTGATTTACACCTGAAGGTTACTTCCTGGGTCAGAGGGGATGTTTTACAGGCATGTCTGGAATTATAACTAGAGAACATGATTGTGATAATGCAACTTGTCCTTGTTATGGCATTTTTCACGTGTTGCACTGAGAACACAGTTCTCCCAAATGGTTTGAAAACACTTATGTGACTAGGTAAAACATCTTCAGGTGTGTAAAACCTAAACCATGCAGCCATCCAGAAAAATGAAGCACAATGTCTTGCATTATACTAGTGTGTCATTTTGTCTGTTACTATGTGTACCACCAGTTCAACAGCCAAGATGAAGAGCTCTCATAGGAACTGGCTATTGTGAGACTCCAGATGGCCCTTCCTCCTTCTTGCAGCACATAACCTAAATATGTAACAACTCATTCACCATCACACTGAGAATCTGTTACTAGGGTGACACAATGAAATGAATTGCTGGAAAAAGAAAAGGCAGTCTGGGGACTTTTGCATAATGTTCCCCTCTGAATTTCAGCTTTTCAAAAAAGGAAAAAAAAAAAGTTGTATTTCAGCATGCCTCATTGTATGTAATAAGTAATTCACAGGAAGATGTGCCTTCATCACTATACACCTTAGAAATAACAAAGGCCATTGTTCAGGAAAAAAAATTTGCTCTTGTGCAAAGAGACAGTTTATCAGCCTGCACTCCTACCATAAAGTTGCCTTTATCCACCTAAATATATTAAAGAGCAAAACAAACTTCAGGGTTTTTTTTTTTGCTGATGAGGTATAGGAGAAAATGCAGAAGGTATTTCAAAAAGAAAAACTGAAAGAAAGTAGAGTGATCAGTGTCTCCCATGGCAGGTGCACACTTGTCATTTTTGTGCCTCAGGGTAAGAGGGAGTCAGAAGTGCTTTCAATTTACTGTATTTGATTTCACTTCTGAGAGTAACAATCTGTTCAGGGACTCAAACTGTGATGGTGGAAGTATGTCGGATTTTGGGTTTGCATTCATGAAGGAGCTGGAGAAGAGAATAATACAATACTCATCCTAGCAGTGTACTCAGAATAGCCTGCTACAATTACCTGTTTGGCACATGAATTTACGTGCAGTAATTCTTGAGGTAAAACGTTTCACAAGCATAACTAAAGTCTGCTTGGGCCAAATGTAATTTGGAAACAGGAAAGTGAATACTGACAGGGCATAAGGACATAAGTGTAGAACATGAGGTAACCTGAAGGATCTTTATGGCTGGTATAGTGCTGAGCAATCTTCAGACAAATCACCAAAGTTGAATGATAAACTGGTTGAAGAGAATAGAGATTCCAGTAAATGTTGATATATCAGCCACAGAAGCTCAGCTGACAATTTTTTCTCAACTGTCCTGTCCTCTGAGAAAGGAATTTTTTGGCTGTGAACCACAGAATCATCTAGGTTGGATAATACCTCTAAGATCACGCCCAACCTTTGACTGATCACCACCTTGTCAACTACTATGGTGGCCAGGCTTTGAAAGTGTACGTTTTTTTAAGTCCTGTGAGAACTGAATGAATGTGCAGAATTTGACTTTACCAGGCTTTCTTTATCTGCAACATCCAAGTTTGAATCAATAGTTCCATAGACAAGAGGTTAGTACAGGAATGACAGCGCAGTTTATAGCCCTTTTTCTCTCACGGCCGCTAAATGACTGAGAGTCGTTCAAATCTGGTTTCTGTGAGGTATAAAAATATGACGCCATTAGACCTCATTAATGAGCTGCTGAGAGCCACACTCCACAGTAACCAGCATCTCCTTCTCTCAGGCAGTAAATCAGCACTATTCCATTAAGTTTAAAGGGTTCAAGCTAATTTGCACCAACTCAGGATATCATGCTGTAAACTTAGGCTCCCACAGTGTATGGATTGCTTCATTCATCACAGGATCACAGCTATCTCCAGCTGGTAGAGAGCACCTATTCAGCTCCTTAACACTGCACAATAAAACACAGTAAAGCAGGAAATGAATAAGAACAAGAGGCCCTTGTGGGACCATACGGAGCATGTACATTTTTGAATATCATATGGACTTTGGCCAGGATGCTCATGATTCAGCTGCTGAGCTTGGGGATGCTGTAAAAGAATTTAAAATCTCTGTAGTATCTTAAGTTATATATAATGCAATGGTATATCTAACATAATTATAGGGCAATGTAGATACTGGGTTACTGTAGATACTAGTATCTACATTGGTTATACAATCTCTGAAATCTCTCAGAAATTTAACATAGACTATAAAAGATTTTAAAATGCATTATTGCAACATTTCTGCCAGTTGCAAACCTGAAATGAATGATAATGTCAAAACTGTAGCTGAAAGAGGCAGGCATTTCTCATTTGGCTTTTTTTCCTTCTGTACCTTTTTCACAGTTTTCTTAGTGGTGACTGTAATTTAGTTATGCTTAGAAAAGAAACAAGGAATAACCCAAAATTGGTATAAATAACAATTATTTCTACTGAATTAGAGTATTTCTACCTTAGACAGTAAATATATCTACTTTCTGGCTGTGGTGGTTTGAGCCTGGCTGAATGCCTGGTACCCAGCCAAAGTGCTTCAAGGCCTCTCCCCCCAAATTCGCCTTCCAGAGGGAAAGAAAAAAAACCAGCCAGCTAGGAATTTATGATTAGAGATAACAGCCAGGAGAGAAGCTCTGATTAATTACCATGGGCAAAGCAGATTCAGAATAATGCTTAAATTTATTACTAACAAGCTAAGAACTAGAAATAAGAAATAAAAGTTTAGGAACACTTTTCCAACCACCCTCCAAAGTCAGTTGTTTCTTTAGCCACATGCAGATGTAAGTCGAAAACTTTTAAATAGTAGTTCTTCCAAAACTGCTGTTTCTGTGGACTTCAGGGAGACAGCCTGTTTCACTACAGACTTCACCATGGTTCACACAGGGGAATCGTAACTCTTAGTCCTTCCTCTGTGTTCCATGGGGTCCCTCCCATGAGAGAGATCCTCTGCTCTCTCGTGGGTCATTCCATGGGGTGCAGTCTCTTATAGATAAGCTGGCTGTACCTGCTTAGCATAGGTTTCTCCCTCCACAGGCCCTGGCCACAAATCTCTTGCAAGACCCCGCTTCATCTTGGGCCTCCCACGAAGTAACAGCGTCCTTTCATGCATCCCCCTGCACCAGCAGGGGGGTCTTTGCACTCCAATGGACCCATGACCTTCGAGGGGACAGCTCATATCACCATGGCCATCACAGGGTGGTCAGGGAATCATAATTATGGGTCCTTTCCCTGCTCTTGTGGGTCCCTCTTCCTCCTTCTCCTCCTGCACTGACCTTGATGTCCGCATTGTTAATGCATGGCTGCAAATTTTAAATGTGCAACAACCCCTATTCTTAAATATCTTCTCACGCAGGGGTGTTACTATGATTAAAAGCAAGAAGTTTTCCTCAGAGCTGACTATCATTGGCTCTATAGGACAGGGGAAAACTTATAGCAGCTTCTAGCAGAAGCCACCCTTCTTCTTACCAAAAAACCTAATCAGAAGAAAACGACACTGGCCCTTTAGTGGGACTCCTGTTTTGAAGATCAGCAGCACTACCCTGAAGAAGAAAGCCTTAATGAAATTCAGAAGTCCTTATACAGATCATCTAAACACCTCTGAAAAATACAAATATACACACTGGCCAAAGAAAAAATTTTCCTTTTCTTCCACTCTGCCTAAGTTACAGAAATCAGTTCCTGATACAGGATATTTCTGTTGATACTTCTGTACCCACTTTCACCTTTCCAGGACAGCTGGTACCTGCTGCTTTCCTGATTTGTGGTAACAGGAAGATATTACCTGGATTGTATATGTCCTAAGTAGTCAAAAAATGAACAAACTGAGGCTCCTCAGTCACATCTTTGGTATTGGTTTCATAGTATACATTGTAACTCAACTACTGGGAAGCTAGTTATGAGAATAAGGAGAAAAAGGAGAGGTTCAGCCCGTGAGAAGTAAAGAACTTTAAAAAGAAAAAAAGATAAAAAATATTTGACGAGTTTTGAAGACTTAGATTTGTGAGCAGAAGAAAAGGTGAATCCTGAGAAAGGGGTGGGGAGAGTGTAAGACATGTCTATCTGCAGAGTTCCTACCTGGAAGTTCTTTGTTTGAAGAATGAAAAAGTGGGGTGGTTGGTATCTACAAAATCAAGCTTGTCAAAGGAGGGGCTAAAAGAACTTTACAGACAATAGTAGCAAGGAAAACAGAATACTTTTAAGTAATAATGCAATAAAAATAATCCAATAAGAAAATATATGTGGCATACAGCATCTGTGACCTTCGTATATCCCAGGAAGCTTAAGAACAAATCTTATGTTCTTAAGTCTAAGTAACACCAGTAGGCGGACTGTCCTCAAGGGGCAAATCTATTCTAAGCTCCAGAGGTTCCATCACAAAAGGGAAGAAAGAATCTTGCTGCACCTGCACGTAGATTCTCTGCTTGAAGAGCAGATAATTGTGAGACACCTTATTACCAGTTGTGCTCATTAAAATACAGCTCCAGCAATACAAATATGGAAAATCCATTATATGATTGTGCTTTGGACTTATCTGGCCTGGAGCTGAAAAATGCTTTTCTAATTTTCGTTCCTGATGCTTTCTTAAATACCATGGCTGCTTTGGTTCTCATTTTCCCTGTTAACTATTGACCAAATGTGTGCTAAATTAGGTGTATGGACTCTTTAAAAATTATCAGAAGTCTGTAAAACTTCAAGAGCACTACATTGATCATCACATTTTTGATGGGAGAAAGCAGCTTGGGGAAATTCTAACACAGATAACCAGCTCTCCTCCTCTCCCCTGCTTTGGCAGGAAGTCTTTTAGTATTGCTCAGGGCTCTGGTGTTTGGAATGATGACTGAAGGCTTTGCTTTGTGGCTCTCAGGACTGTGATATGAACTCCTGTTAAGATATCCAGCCCTGAGTATGGAAAACATGACTAGTGTGATAATGAAAAAAGCTTTTTCTTCAAGAATGTTACAATTGTTTATTTTACCTGAATGTTCTTTATTATATTACACTGTTCCAAATGGACTGGGAATTCTTTAGAGTAGAATAATTTTTCCTGTTTCTATCCATTGTTTAGTTCAATGCAACCCTTATTTTTATGGCAGCTTTGGGCTATGCTAAAATATCAATAACATCACAATAAAGATGATATTCTTGTATATTACAATAGGTTGCACACTTAGTTGTCAACACATCCTAACTATCTAATTGGTGTTTTCTGTCTTGGAGTAGTCTCTTCAAGTTTACAGACTTCAAAGGTGCCCCAAATATAAACATACAGTGGCCACACAGCATGCAGCAACATTGAAGTGACAGGATGTGACCACAGCCAATTAAATACCAATAATTTTTATTGAGGTGAATTGTAATGATTAATGCTGAATTGGATAGGAATAACAACTGTGCCTTGCTATGAAGTTCTCAGAGATATAACTTCATTTTCTATTAAAAGGAATTCCAGTGTGATTTCCCAGCTCAGAGTGAAATTTCCTGTACTTGCTGTGAGAGTAAAAGTTGAATTCTGACCCTGGTCACTGGGATGCTGGGACAGGAGTTCCCTGCTGGCTTGCCTTCTGTGTAGCTTTCTCAAATGTGAATTTCTCATGTGAGATCTGCCATTCAGGGGGTGTTTGGACATGTTACTGAGTCTACTTAAAGCATAAAAAGACTGGGAAGACAGAGAAATAAATGAGAGGGAAAAGTACCTCCTGTGTTTTTTAGTTCTCTGTTAGCTGCTAGGGGATTGGAAATGGCCACCAGCTGTTCAGTGATTAGCCAGTACCCCTGACAGAGATATTTCACGGCCCTCAAGTTCTGTTTTAGGTTGAATCACTAAAGCACAGCTGTCCCAACTCATGACATTAGCACATAAGATTTCATGCAGCCACTGGTGCTCAGATTCTCACTGCTGTTTCCACCAGTTTGAACCACAGCAGTTCAAACCCTTTTCCTAGTGCCCAGCTTTCCTGCCCTTGCAGACAGCCACCAGTGTGGGAAGGCACTAGGCCTTGCCTATCTGAGGCTGCAGGATCTAGAGACCTGGCACATATCCCCAAATATTATTTATTATTATATTTGCACGGCAGTGAAAGGCTAAACTTGCAGTGCTACACAAGAAAGTCCGATAGCTATATAGGTAAGTTAGGTTGATTGATTTTGATAAGAAAAATAGATACTGACTTTAGTAGCTATATAAATATGTGGTAAGCAAAACTGCTGAGTAACCTTAAAAATCGGTCTATACAAGTGCTGTATAGTATTTCTTTGCTTTCTTTGGCAGCCAAAGGCTGTGATCTTAGACTGAGAGTAAACCATAACATTCTCTGGTGCCTTGATGCTCTTGCAGAGGATGCCTCCATAAAATTATGTTTCAAGACTAAATGATCAGCTTTTATACCACAATAGCAGCTAGACAAAACTCAGCTAAGGAACAGGGGCTCACTGTGCCATGCTCATATAGGGTTATATCAATGCACTTAAATTCTGTATGCAAATAGCTGTGTCTGATCTGATCTGCAGAGGAGGATGAAGAGTTTAGAGGACTCATTATAAGTTTTGCAATTGCTGTTCTTTTTTTTCTGCTCCAGTTTTGACTGTGGTCAATAGTGGAGTAAAAAATGTTATTATTGCTACTATTGTGGTTTGGCCATCACTGTGAAAAATGAGTTAGCAGTCTTATTTCTTCTATTTGTGATTGTGCTTTAACACTCCACCATTCAACAGAAGGCGCGCTAATGACAGCCAAGACCCCAAAGATTTGGCTGCCAAAATCACATCACTGGAGCAACGAGACAGAGTTTATGACAAAAGAAATTACTAGTTTCTACAGCTACAATTTGATTTTTTTTTTACCAGCCTTAAACTTTCTCCATAGAAAAATGTCTTTTTAGACAAATTATAGCCTGCAGAAAACATCTACTAGTAAGTTGATTAATTAAAGACTACATTCTCTGATAGCAACTGTTGTGTCAGTCACACTGGAAATGAGAGAATATGAAAAGTACAGCTGAAAGACTGGGGGTGAGTAGATATAATTTATGGTGAAAAGGCTTCTGAAAGACGTGGATGTAAGGGAACAAGCCATAGTTTAGCAATAGGCCAAAAAAATCAGTTTTAGTAACCCGAGGAAGTTTAATTAAGACACAAACATCTTAAAAGGTGTCCTGAGTGTACAAGCATGTAATTTTCCCCAGTCAACTACCTGCCTGACAGAAAGACAGAAAACCAGGTATGTCAGAAGGCAGGTATGTCCCCCTGCTAAGTGTAACGTTCCATGGCTCTGACTGAAAGAACCATGGCAGAGGTTTTAGATTTCATCCCTTTTACTGTGCCTCTGTGGATTGCTGGTTTTCCCCAGGCAGAAGTAAGAAACAGAACTGTCTTTCCCAGGTCCCCTGCCTGCAGGTGGAAACAGCATGGAGAGCCCTAAGCCCCACAGGTATACCTGCAGGTTAGTCACCAAGGTGGAGCATCTCCTGCTCTGTGTGGTTGTGTATCAAGCTCCAGGCCCTTCACTGCACCTCCTTGATATTCCAGTGTTGGTTTAGGGAAATCTAATGAAATTACTTGAAATTACACTTGCTGTGTGGAGTTAGCTGTGGGAATCTGTGTTTCACACCCTCTTGGGTGCCAGGTCACGGAGTGAGATGCTAACACAAGTAATGCTGACATCATGTTTGTTTATTTAATGGCACGTTTGGCTGGTTGTTCAGGAACTGGAATTTTTCACCAGGTATCTTGGTAATCAAGAAATAATAATGCTGGAAGATCTATGGCTCATGATCTCAGTAATGCAATTCCTGTTCAGACATCTTGCAGGCTGCTGCTGCAGGGCTAAGGGCCTGTGAAACCACAAAACTGAGGTTGTGTGTCGTCATACTGTGATGAGTTGAAGATCTATATGTTCTCTTTAACCTTCCCCTCACGATGGTTTATTTGGTTCTGTCTGTAATTAGGTGGGTATATGGGTCCGGAAACACGTATTTCAGGTTTAAATCACGCGTATTTTGGTGGAATCTACTTACTAGTTTGGCCAGGTCAGGAGAGGCTTAAACGTAACCAAAGCACGTGGCATCAGGGAACACAAATAGTTTTGAATCAGTGTAGCTGAACCGCCTTGGTTTTGTGTGTGGGAACCCATCACACACTTGTACACCTGTCAGGGTGTAACAGACTAATTTGGCTCTAATGAGCTAATTAGTCGGTTCCTAATTAGCCAGTCTGCTTCCCCATCGATCCGGTGCGATAAATCGGTTAGGCCTTAATGGGCACTTAGAGGGCCTAACTCTCGCGGTGGCTCGGCACTTCTGCCAAGGTGAAACGATAAGCTATTTTTGCAGCGACTGCGGTGTCCGCAAACGCGAGCTGAGCTCCGGGAGATCCCTTGGAGCCCCACGAGGTCCGACGGCACCGCAAGTGTGTCGGGAAACTTCGCCTGCACAGGACCTTTCGCACCACGCTGAGCAGAGCCCGGCGCTCCGCAAAACCCACCTGCCCCGACCCAGGGGACATCTGCGGAGCGCGCTGAGCCCCGTGCAGGCGTCTGGGGAGACCCCCGGATTGTGTCTGTGAGCGAAAAAGCGCCCGAAACCTGAGTATTTCGGCTCACCATATGCGGCAAATACCACACAGTCGGTGCCGCGGAAAACTCCGCCCGGGAGCCAAGGGTGTTTGAGGGAATGCCCAGGGCTGCCCCCTGCCCCGGCCCCCTCCGGCCAGCCCAGTGAGCCGTCCTCGCCGCCTCTGCTTCCTTCGGTTCCTGCTTTCCTCGATTCCTGTCCCCCTCGGCTGCTTTCCTCTCCTGCGACCCCTTCTCCTGCCGCCGCTGAGGACGCGTCCTGCCCGCCCTGCAGCCTGCAAGCAGCTTATCGCTGGTGCTGATAACCTTTTCCGTGCCTTTGGCTTGTTCCTACCCCTCTCTCTCTCCCCGCTTTCCCCCTTTGCTTGCGTTTATCGATAAAATAAAGCGGATTGCCTGTTTGAACCCCAACATCTGGTATTGTGTACCTTAATCTTAAAAGAAGCACGTTGCAGCTCCGCCTCTGACCAGACTGTGACACAGGGGACACGCACCCTACACTGTGAGGAGGAAAGTGCACCCGCTGCCTGCTTGAGGGATTCAGCTTTGCAGTAGCAAAATAGCTCATAGGCTTTCTGCTTCAAGGTCCTTGATTTTCCGTCTTCGAGTTATTTGAGCAGGAAACTGCCTGGAGAGCCTGTGTTTTTTATTCGGCCTTGTGGTATGGTGCTTGGCCTCAGTCATTACCCAAAATCCTTTAGTTAAAAAAGCAAAAGTTTAGTGACATGACTCCTTTTCAGCTTGTCTAAGAGACATATAATCACAAGAGACTTGTGCTGGTACAGGACAAGGTCTTGGAAAAGAATCTACAAATACAGGAACAATGGTTCTATTTTAATTTAATAAAACAGTAATTTAATGCCTTTAAAACATGTTCCATAATTAAAATAGTAGGAAGCGGAATAAGATTGTCTCCTTATTACAATTAAGGGCTGGTGAATCCTATGCCATTAAAAAAAAAAAAGTTTATTTCAGTCTCAGGAAAGAAAACCTGCACGTTAATTTCTATATGGATAAAATATGTTTGAGCATGTCATCTGTGGTGGCAAAGGAGCTGAAAATGATCTAACAGGGATCTATCTTCTGATGCAGAATTAAGCCTACGGCTTAATACCCAAGCAAAAGAGCTGGTTGTTCAGAGGAATTATTATAGACTGCCCCCCAGCAGAAGGTACAGCCTTGAGCCTGGAAAAAGCCATTAACATGAAAGACAATGGAAATGCTAAACTAGGAACTTATTATCTCCTGATTTTCTTTCCCCTCTTTCTTAAGGAGGGGCATAGGACATTAATGCTATATAAAAGAACAAATTGAAAAGGGCCAGCCTGAGAAAAACCTATTTCCAGCTGGTCTAGCAACACTAATTCACTCACTTGTGTATTTGTCTCCCCTTAAATGGAAAACTCGGCATTACTTCTGAGCATGACATAACCAGGTTCTGTGTGTGGGGAGTATGTGTGTGTGTGCACGCACACATGGAGAAGGCACATTCTAGAAGCAGCATCAAACTGCAATTTCTCAATTTTTTTGGCAGCTGGAGCGTAACATTGCCTTCTAAGTAGATTTTCTTGCATTTAATTTGTTGGATTAACATAACTAAAATGGTGGTCACAGGCCAGAAAAACATTGTGTCTGTCTTTTTTTCTTTATTGGCTTGCCCTCTGACAGTATTATATTTCACTGTCTGCCAGCTGGGTGACAGACTGCCTGATGAAAATTTATCACATTGCCCTCTGTTGTGGACACAATGTGTCATAAGCAAAGTATCCATGATGTCATAGTTTTACCCTCTAGTGGATGTACAACACAAAAAATAAAGACTATGAAACAGCTTTCCTCTGTGAGAATTTCCTTGTTCCTGTGGTGGCTTACATTCTTATAATTATTAATTTTCTTCCATTTAGTGCTTATACTCTGTTACATACCAAAAAGTAAATCATGTTATTTCCTTAAATCAATTCACATATTCGTTGTTTTTGTTCTGTTTTGTTTTGTTATGTCTTTTTAAGCTCTGAACTAGTATGGTTGTTTCTGCTTGTTTAGTTGACATATCCCCCAGAGCAGTTGATGTCTCACAATTGTACTGGATCGACAACAAGTGCATCTGAAAACAGAAGATAAAAGGTTGCTTCCAATGACTTTTTTGAGTTTGTTTGTTTTTTTTTTAAGTAACAGGTAATTCTACCCAAATATTTAGAACTATGAGCATGTCCTCTTTCACCCAGGGCAGCCTGAATTTTAGAATGTCACTATTGAAACATGTCATATGTGTTCTCTTTGCATAACTTCAGGTAAGAGAATCCCTTCTGGCATTTGACACCATGTGGTAAAAATAGATATCTCAGCCCAAAAAACAGAGGAAAACTTCCTTCCATTTCTTAAAGGCAGAGTAAAATCTCCCTTGAAGCTGAGGGATATTCTAAATGCAGGGTGTGGCCTTAAAGCTTCATTGGTTTCTTAAGCTGATATATTTGTGGCAAACACCATTGATTGAGGAAGATTAGTCATGCAATAAATATATACACCAGACCCTTACAGCATCATAGACATTTTCCCCTTACGCAAAGACTATTACATCCCCTCACGCAGCAGTCAAACAAGCTTTGTGACAGTTTAGAGAGACAGAAAACTTTGCTGTTAAATGTAACCAAATCATCTCAGTAATATTTTCATTACCATTTAGGTTTTTCTGATCCTGAAGACTCCTCTTCTGTAAATGTGTCCTGCCGAACTTTCAGGCTGTTACTTTGGCTGTGAAGCTGCTACTTTGCTGCTACTTCGCTGCTACTTCGAGGAAACCAGGTTCCAGTCTCAGGGTTCCATTTTTTTTGTGAATATTTGTAATCTGTGCCATTTCTTTTCCCCTTTATCTAAAGAAAATAGTTTTGTTTTGCTTTAGTTGAAAACAGGGCGAACTTTCATAAATATTCAGGAAAAAAAATTGCTGCACCTAAAGTGTGCAAAATGCTACACAAAATATTGATTGTTATGCCTTGGTACAATCATGTATGTTTCTCTGTATGTCTCTTCTTTTTCAGTTGCATGAAGCGAATTTTAATTAATTGCAGTAAGGATGGAAATGACAATATGGCAAAATCTGCAGCTTGTTTTATATCAAGTAAGCTATTAAGTTTTGCATTGTGTATAATCACTTGTCTGTACACAAAAGATAGAAAAAGGTGGTCAGGATTTAGTGCTGTTTGACTACCATTTGGCATGCCCATTAAATTACTGCACAAAGCAGACAACAATGCAGATTCAAGCCCTGAGACTTGTGTTAACTTGACTACATAAATGGGTCTCCAAGTTTAAAAACAATTGAACGAAAGAGCCACCATGGAGTGATTAAGATTTATTTGGGTGCTGGAGTGCATAGCTGCTGCAGAGAGAAGGGAGGGAGATTGCACGCATCCTCAGGACTTGCCTGTGCTTGGCACAAGTCCCAGCTGCGAGGGGAAGAAATGAGCAACTGTACAACCTTTGCGCTCCTCTGCCTCCTCAGAGCTGGCCTAATCTTCCAGCACGAACAGGATCACTCCCACAGAGGTACCACTGAGCAAAGGGCTTGCCAGGCTGCAGCAGTGCTCTGATTAAGTATGATCTGGCAAGATCACACTCCAAATTTGTTCAGTTCTCCTGAAGCCACACTTGTGGTACTTTTGTGCTACTGCAGAAGGACAGAGGGATAGAGGTCAGGTAAGGAGTAGTCTGCTAGCTTACTGGTGAATTTTATTTCTTCAGAACACCTACTTGAATGCTCAGTACTGTTTGCAAAGCTAAAAAAACAAAAGGCCTTTGACTGCTTTGGTACCGTCAACAATACAGGGGTGACACAGCCTCCAGCAGAAGGCTGTCTCTTCCTGCATTACGATTCTGATGTCTTGCTTCCTGTGTTACTGATTATCCCAGTCTGGTCATGTTTGCTAATGACTTAAGGAGTCTTTTGAGAAGGTAGATTACCACAGCAGAAACTAAAAATGAAAGCATCATGAGAGGCCAATATTAACACAGAAACTAAACATTTCATTGTACTTTACTCTTCCTGTTGCTTGCAAACATGCTGCTTGCATCTCAGACCAGTGCAGTACATCTTATGGAATGAATTTATACACAATTCATGTGGTTGGATTAAATTTTGTGTATATGTAATTTTTGTTTTCTGTCTTCTTAAGCACAGTATGGTTAATGCAAAATCTTACAACTAACAGTAAACTAAATGGCATTATGGTGCACATCACCTACACTGCCTACTGGATAAAACACAGCAGCAGAACATTAGCAGAATTCACCTCAGGTCTTTGCTAAAATTTGGTGGAATTGTGGCATTGGGCATCTTTAAGTGAAATCTGCTTTTACATGTGTGTGTGTGTGTGAGTACATACACATGCATGCACCCAGATTCCCCTTGAGCTTTACAAGCCTTAGTTAATGGCCCCATGACTTGTTACAAGTGGAAAAACTGAAGCATAGGAGAGATTTGCCTTAAATGAAATGGGAAATCAATAGCAGGAAGAGGTGAATACGCTTTCCACTTACCACATAAGTTATTTAGCAGCCTTTCATACAGACCTAATCTGAAGGCAGCTGTGACTCCTTATGAAGCATGGGACCATATTGTCTAGTCACAGTCCTAAGGTCCATGAAGTTCAAACACTCAAACATGATGGACTGGAGCACAGAAACTGCAGTGCTGGGGGATCCTGTGACAATTCCTCTTTGTACTTAACCACATCAGCTTGTGTGCTGAAGATAAATTGTTGAGTGAGGGATTTTCTTCTGTGTCAGGCTGAGGTTTTCTGTGACTTCTGTCATTTTTGCTCTCTCAAGAACATTATACAAAGTAAATTGGGCTCTTTGTTGGTTCACTTGTCTGTGTACTTCTTTTAAAAGCAAACTATAAGTTCCTAGCAAGTCAAGCTATAAATTTGTCAAGCTGAAAACACATTGATTTTATTTCCTTCCTATTTGTAAAAAATAGAAAGAACCAAAATTAAATCATTGGTAATGTACATTCCCTGCTACTGCCTCATTATGGTCCTTTTAATCCTCATAATTTTAATAGCTGAGTTGTGTTTAGCTGGTCTTCTGGACTTTCATTTATAGTCACATTAGAGAATGGTATTTAATGCAGCTCATAATGTAACAGCTTATGCTGATAAGGATCCCCTGCAAGAATTATTATTATGGCAGCTTCACCTTTGATTTAAACTGATTTGATGCTCTAGTCTGCAATGTATTGCTCCACTTGTTAGTATTTATTTCTGATCTTAAATAACACAGAAAGTCCTTCTGCCTGCTTATTACTCCTTGTTCCTTTGTTTCAACAGATGGCTGAGGCATTGTATGCTGCCCTCAGAAGAGGGCTGGAGCCTTTCCATAAGCCCCAGACTCTCTGGCAGGGGCTCATCCTTCAAAGAACACCTGAGGATTTTGCTGCAGGCCTTATGGAGGCCTCCCAGACTTTCTGTGCTTTTTCAGTTGCCCTATATTTTGCAACGTGAACAGTGGGGGGTTTGCATATCTTGCTTCTGTTCTTGGATTACCCATGCAATTGCTTTTGATCACTATGAATTTGGGTCAGGTTCCTTTCTGTGATTTATGGCTAACACAAGGGAGATTGAAAGTTTACCTAAAGGTATGGAATGACAAAAATGAGGAGATAGCCCAGCCACCACCTCACAGTGCATTCACCCTCTATGATCACTGCCCACAACAGGCTCTTTGGCACTGGGAAATTCAGGGTTGCTCATCCATCTTTGGGTATCCACTTTGCACTCCTCTGTCCTACAGATCTTACTTCACAGTATCGAGAGTCTTCTACAAAAAAAAATCAAAACAAAACAACAACAACAAAAAAAACCCCCAAAAACCCTAACCAAACAAACAAAACCAACAAAAAAACCCACCAAAACCTAAATGGGGAGGTGCAAGTGAAGGGGAAGTTGCCACATGTCTAAGTGCATCAGGGGCACCGGAATATTCTCTGGTGATGTTTGGATTCCCCATGGCAGACCCCTGGCTCAGCCCCTTCTCTTTAGTCAGAGTGTGAAGCTTCACTTCTTCCCTACAGGGACAAAGAACACGGGCTGAAAAAAATTAATTGACTTACACAAGTTGTGATTATTTTAATTCTTCAGTGATTTTGTAACGTGATTGTTAAGATCTTAATGACCAGGCTGGCTGTTTGACTTCCTTCCATTCTGAAACAATTTAAAGACAGATTAATTTTATCTGTTGTCCCTACAGTACCATGTCAAAAAGTGCCATTTAGTGTTTGTTACATTAACCAATTGCTACTGAAGTGTCAGATTAGAAGAACAACGAATGTCACAAAAAACTGCCAAACTACTAATGCTGATGTACTTACAGCCACTTGCAGAATCCATACCCTGAAATGGATCCTTTTAAGTGCTGATCACTAAAAAAAAGTGTTGGAGTAACTCCTAGTCAAAGTCATGTCTATCACTTTTATACAGGAGCACTGAACAGTCTTCTGCTAGAGATTTGTGATGGTTGACAAGGGTATCATGTAACTGGTAATGTCTATTGCTTGCATATGACATTTAAATGACAAAGCTAATCTACAAAATGTTAGTCTTGAGTGGTTGGTGGTTATTTGCATCTGAAACCTAAGATAGTGAAAAATGGCTTTTTTTGGACAGTTTTTGTCTCAAATGGATGCACTGTATCAAATACTGAAATGCGGTTCTCATTACACCATTTGAGTTATGGTGTCTGTAAATGAGCAGTTTTACAATTTTTCTTTCTCTGCATTCACTTACATTAATTAAACCAGCATTGGAGGCTGCCAAAAAGACAAAAGGCTATATGCTACAATCTGTCAGCTACTCACTTTCATCCAAGCAGTTGTTCAAACTCTGTTTCTGAGAAAAAATATAGGTATATTACAATTACAAAATTGCCAAATTTTACCTGGTACCAGGAACTTGATAATGTGTATGGATCACAACAATAACTTAGACATAAATTCTATAGACACTGCCCTACCAACCCCACCTCCCCCTCCATTACTTTGACCTATTCTTCAATGAAAAAAAGTTGGGGGAGAAGGGGCAATTGGTTGAATGTTGTCTAATTAAAAAACAACCAATGTTTCTTCTTGTAAAAACAGAATGACCAAGTTGCTCCTGCATCAATATTTCGCATGTAATTTGAATTTTATACTAAGGCTTTATTAAGTGCCCTTATTTGAAAAAAAGTTCACAGGTGAACTTCTTTCGCCACCAGAGGCACAAGCTGAAAATTTAGAAACTTACAGTATTTGTCAGCATGTCTTGAAGAGGAGGCAAAATATACCTAAAATCTGTGGATTTTCTACAGAAGACATGTCCACAGCAAAAAAACATTTCTACAAAATGTGTGCTTTTCCCAGTAATTTGTCTTGATTTAGTGCTTAGTATTTTCTGTGTTCAGGCAATGCATCATAGACCAAAGAGTGTGTTAGTTAAGTTAGTCTTCAGTATCTTGTTCAAGTTGTTTTGTGTGATTTTTTTCACACTACAAGCATTTTCCACAGCTTGACAGAGATGAGAAAGTGTCCTGACCATGGCTTTGCACAGGAGAATCAAGACCATCCATCATTCTTTCCACAAGCAGTCTTTATTTCAGATGTTCAACAGCCTAGATACTCAGCAGCCTAACTGATTGCACAGCCTCTATGTCCCTCCCCTGCTCTGAAGACTTTTTCATTTGATATGGGCAAACTTTGAAGCTTTTTCAGGAAAAAAAAGTGAAAACCAGCAAGCCAGGAATTTATTAAGTTGGCTTTTGCAGTTCAACAGAGCAAACAAACCTCTTTAAACACTTTCTTCTAGTAAGTGATGATACTGACCATTGCTGTGAGTCAGCTCAAAGAAGGAATAGGAGCATGTTTCTCCACAGACATGCTGTGGCATAGCTACAGAAATTATTGGCAGGCCTCCACTTCCATCCAAGGCTATAAAGTGAAGAATGCTTCTGTAGCTGTATGGTTTTTTCTTTATTTGAGGGGTCCCACGCTATTTCTTCAAGCCTGAGTCTTTGTTCAGTATTTTTTCCATAATCTAGCATGATTCAGCACTTACATAAAAATAGATAAATGGACCTTCACTGTTTCAGAAAAGATCTGATTGAAAAAAAAGTATATTCATTAAAAATGTAGGCAAATACAAGCTGGGTTGGGAAAAGGCACACTGCAGCTATCTGTAGAGGAATGAAGTGCAGAAGGGGAAGAAGTGAGTCACATGAGCAACATCAATTCCATTTATGTTAATTTCTCTCTGTTTTTACAGCACTGTAAATATTTTACATTATTGCTCAAAGGCAGATCAAACAGGAGGCAAAAAAGAATGTAGGAGCAGAGGGAGTGTATTAAGAGAAATCTGCATATTTATAAGGGAAAGAAAGAGCCAGTTTCAAGTCTAGCTTTGCACTCATACTGGCTAGCAGACACTGAAGAGAAGTAGGCAGTATTTAGAACCAGAGGGCTTATGCATTCATGTGGGAAACAGAAATTATACCATTACATGGAGTACTATCTCAATAACCAACTAAAGCTGTATTTTTATATCTATTCACAGAAAAATCTTCATAAGAAATATAAAGTCAGCTTAACAGTGAAACTCAATCAAACAGGTTATTAATGTCCCATAGCTCTGTGAGCCCACAAGACAGCAGCAGAAGAGCTTAGACAGGGATGATCTTTGAGAATTTGTTTAGTGGACACCTGCTCCCAGGCTGCTGCTGCGGGAGTGCACAGTACAGCCATACCACCTGCATTAGATGCCAAAAGAGTCATATGACAAGCAATAAAACAGCCAAACACTTGCAGATGGCAGGGGAGAAAAACTGTTTAAAGAAAGTAAGGCATTTGTCAATGCAAGTTGGATCTGTTTTTACAGAAGGAATCCTCGACTGTTTTCCAAGCTTGCTGTAGAAGTAAACAATTATTTCATAACATAAAATGAAGAAGGGCAGAAAGAATAAATCCTAGTGAGACTAAGAACCAAACTATGTGTGCAAGTAAATACAGGCCATCTTATATCATCTCCTGCTACTGCCTGGTATTTCCCACTCCTCCCTCCTGCTACTTGAAGGCATTGAAGTTTTATCTGGTAAAGTGTTAAGTCTCCTCTAGACTACAGGAACTACTTTTGTATGTCAAGGCACAATTCTGACTACACTTGGTTCAGCACAGTAATGTTAGACAATAGATTACTAGAGGCCACAGTTTCTGTAAGAACTATCTCAGTTTCCCAAAATAGATTTAACTTGCTACTTCAACTGAATGTTAACATCAGGAAGAAGTGTCTTTCTTGGTCTTACTGGTCCACTCCTTATGCCACTTGGCATGATACTGCTAACAGCATTGAAGTTCAGCAAAAAAAAAGACTAAAAGCAGAGCATTTTGCCTGTAATTAGCTGCCATATGAATTTATAATCAACCATCTGACTGAAAATTATGTTTTCTTGTTTGTCACATTTGAACACAAATACTTCTTAGTATCCTCAGCTAAATATCTTACTGAAACAGCTGAATTCAACCCCATAACTAATGATCCTTACATATAAGACTGATGTGAAAGGCACTTTATTCCAAACAGTATGTGGAAAAATAGATACCTTATCACTGCCCAGAAACTTTAGAGGCTCCCTTACATCCTAATCTTTGCAAGACGTTATAGTGCATGTGCATTCCAGGTACTGAAAATGTCTGCAGACAGTCAAGAGTTGCTAGAAGCTTCAACTTTGCAAGGATTTGTGAGCTTGCTAGAAACAACTTATTTTAAATCTGCACAAGTAGGCAGCAGCCGGCCTCATCTGTCAATAAAGAAGTCAACAATACACAGAATACCATTAAGAGAGCAGACCCCTGAATGTAGCTGCAATGAAAACAGGCATTAGAACCATGCTCAGGAACTGATCCATATTCCTACTTGATGATTGTCATTGGTACTATTTTAGAGACAGGATTGTTTGAGAAAGATTTAACAAGTCATCACTAAAGAATAGACAAGAAATTTTTGCTTCTTTCAAGCTATGTCTTAGCCTTGAACCTGCATGCCATTTGAAGTACTTTTTTCTTACCTTGAAGGGGGAAGGATTAGGAATAGTCAGGTAGCATCTCATACTATAACAGTTATGGGGTGGCAATTCCTGGCCAGGATCATGCAGTGTCAGGGAAGAAACAACATTTTTATTCCAGAAAAACAGTTTGTCATTAAGATAACTATTAACAACTAGGGAATAAATATCAAAAGCTTTATCTTTGTTTACTTCAAACTTGATCACAGAGCAAAATGCCTGAAAACCACAGAACCTGCAAATTAATTCAGTCTTAACACTTCTCTACTGCAGGAACAAGTGATACATAAAAAGTGGATAAGGAGAATACCTTGTGCTACTAAAATTAGCACTCAAGTATTATGGCACTAGTTATCAGACTATTATCTTCCCAGACCCAGAGCAGTTGTACAATTTATTTTTCACTCCTAGTCTCCCAAGAGGCTTCAGCACTTCAAGTGATTGGTATCTTCTAGCCATTGCAATGAATTGAGTTGCCACAAGGAAGGGGACCCTAGCTCTTTAATGAGCATTGCAGGGGACTTCGGCCATTACACATGTAGCAACAGGGGCTTTTCAGCACTGAAACTTTCAGGAGGAGGCTGCCACGATGAGCTGCTGAGTCACAATTCTAACATTGCTGTGCACAAGTGTAGCAACTACAAGGACCCAGCTTCCACTGGCCATAAGGAATAACTGCTAAGAGCTTGACACCACACTGTGAGCTTGTGCATAACATCCTTTGCAAGGAAGGGGACCTTATACTTGTGGCAGACAATGGTTTGACCTGTCTCCACCCAGCATGTGTCATTGCTGCCTCCTGAGAGTCTGCAATAGCAATTGAGTATTTTTAGCCAGTGTGAATGCTAACTCAGAAGTCCAGCAAGACACCTGTGATAGGAGACCCCCTCTGTTCAGTACAGAGTTTAGTCTCAAGTACAAACCTCTATCATCTGGCAAGTCAGTAGTGTATTAGGTGTGCGGACTACTGCTGAAAAAACTGAAGAAATACTTCATGATCTGGCTGGCAGTAGTAGTGTAGCCTACTAAAGCTTTCAGCTTAGCAGATACTCTATTTTACTTCACTGTTAACATAATAATAGAGAACAATATTTTAAATGCTTAATGTTTTTTATTTTTATCCCCTCCTCTGCATTTAGGTTTTACAGTGGTTTCTTAAAAATCATTCATTCTTGTAAGCCTCTAAGAGGTAACAGACAAGATTGAAACATACATACAAAATTACTTATGTTTACAAATTTTTTGGCAATCATAGTAACCCGTTTTTTCCTATTGCCATTGCCCCAATCATTGAAAAAGACAGTGTACAATAATTTACATCTGAAGTATTTCAAAGTGCTTGATAGTGATTTTCCAATAATTATTTACAAGTGGCCTATACACATATGTACAGGTGTTACAAGTTGTGGCTGGAATATGGCTTTCTATGGAAAGTGCTTTATATTTGGTCAGTGGTGTTACTGACTAACCATCCAGGGGTTACTGATAAAACTGTAACCACTAACAGCTGAATTGTTGTGGACATGTATTTACAGAGTTTGTTGTTAAGCTGTATAAAATAGCTATTTACATAAGTGTTCCATAAATACAGAAAGTATCTTCTTTCTTCCGAGAATGGAGGAAGTCCTTCAGCCACAAACCTGGTTTCTATCCCCAAAGAGTGTAAGACACAAGTAAACTGGAAGTGATTGCTGATCCAGTGCTCAGGCCATATCATCATCTGTGCTTACAACAGATATCTGTAACAAAGCAAGTACAAGTTAGCTACAATTGTACTAACAAAAGACACAAAAAGCCACATATCATAGCTCATTCTGCAGGCTAGTGACCACATTCAGCAGAGATTACTCCATCTTGGGTGTAAGACACCAGTTAGCTACTACAACTTTAATCTTCATTAAAGGGACAGACAAGTTCTCAGTTGATTCAGCCCAGTGGTTTGACTGCAGCCCACAGCTTTGAAAAGCAGAGATCTCTCCTAAACTCAAGTCAGATTTCATTTGGCAGTCTGTCTACTCCAAGTATTAATCTGGAGACTCAGACACATTTTTTAAGGTTTACTTACTGCAGGGTAGGTGTGTCCCACTGAACCGCTGTGTCTTCCAATATCGATTGTGAGGTCCTCTTCTGTAGTTTTCAGATAGACTGGATTATCAAAATTCATGCTTTTCATGTTCTTGTGCTGCCAGTTACGCCACATGAAGTAGCCAGCTGCTGCAGCCATCACCAGCAACACTATGGGGAGACAGAGAGATAGCAAACATTGAGTAGGGTCAGGTCAAGCTCCTAAGACTGGTTTGTCCCACCACACAGGATCCAAAAGGCTAGCGAATGTTGTACTCACCAGCAGGAAGAATGATCCAAGTTGCTGATGTTCTTCCAGCTGCAGTTACTTCAGATGATGTACTGTTAGTGTTGAACCCTGCATGAGAATTTTAAGTAGTGAACTTGCTTACTGACAGGATGGCAGATTGTCATATGCACTTCCCAAGCCCACAAGCTGCTATTATATTAGCTTCTCAGTAATACACCACTAGAATAGCCTAACAAGCTTCATCCTGTATTAGTAGGAAGCTTTTATCATTGTTTGCCTTCCTCTGAACACTCCTGGGATTTCATGGAACCTATAGGTTCCACACTGTCATAAGTTAACTAATTCTGTTTAACACATGCTCCAGCTGTTTTACTACACACATGATCTGGCCTGTGTTCTCTACTTGCATGCAAAGGAGAAAATTTCCAAGTAGTCTAATGGGTCAGTTTGCTTTAATTTCACTAATGTTTAGCAGTGTGAGTTATTGGGACCAGTACCTCCAGGAACTAGTCCAACAGTTGGAGATTTTTCTGTTGTGCTGGTATCTTTAGCCTCAGTGTAAGCCACAGTTGTTCCAGTACCTGAAACTAATTATAGATCAAGAACCCAGTTAATCCTGAAGTTCTGCAATGGCTTTGCTATGAGAGCCATGGTAGTGAATGTTTAGCAGATGGCAGAAATGATCATGCAGCTTGTTAGTTTTATTTGGAACAGTGACAGTAGTTTATTTCACTAGCACACCCTCAGCAGAGGGTTTTTCATAAAAGATAGTTCCAAGAACAAGGCCAGACAGTAATCAGGTGTTTAGAGCTGCAACAACAGTAAGCCCTCCCATCCCTCACATAAGGTTTTCTGAGTGAGACTTTAGTTCCACAAGTTTGTTGGTTAGGTGCAGCCTTTGATACCCATAACAACCTTTTAGAGCAGCCAACTGAGGCCAGTATCCTCCCATTCAGCACTCTAACTGTGGCAGTCAGAATCAACATGCAATATAGTAGGTGGTGCCTTGGAGTTTCTAGTTCCACTCCACTGGACAAACGAGCCTGCTGTATAGTCAGTGCTGACAATAGTAGCAGCAGCACGTTCATCTGCACCACAAAAGTAGGTACAAAGTTCCTTGGACAGCAATATTAGCTGGCCAACTTTTCAACACTGTATAGAGCCATATTAGTCTATGCCCCGTGTTTCCTAAGGGGCAGAGTGTGTTTTGTGCATGTGCTTGTTGTCTGCTGAAAGCCATGGAGGTCCAGGGTCTTGTTGCAAATGATGATGAGGATGCAGAAGCCAAGCATGGACTTTGAACAGCACCTGCAGACTTTGAGGGCCATATTAATGCACGTTAGAAGACCTTCCCCTCCAAGATTAATTAAGATGATATTAACTTAAGTGAAGCTGTCAGCCTATACTGCCATGTTTTCCACTAACAGGTCCAGTACTCCCCTACTCCTTCCCCATCCATCCTGGAAAAGATTTCAGTTGTGTTGCAATACCTGTACATCTCAGACCATCCTCCTGCAAGAAGTATCCAACAGGACATGCACAGGTGTACTTTGGAGAATGTTCATTTATCTGAGGAGCAGGCAGGCACAGGTAGCTACACCCTCCATTCACCACATTCTCTTCACACCAGTTCCTGCCTGTTGGTACAGCAAGTAACAGGACTGAGACTTCATTATCCATGTATATAGCATAATTATTTGCTCAGTAATTGTTCTAGTAGAGTTACTGCAGGTTATAGATTTATACCTGCTGTGGCTAAGAAAGAGCAATTGCAAGTAGACCTTTTCTCAATCCCGGTAGTGGTATCTATGTTAGAAGCTCCAAGCACAAGTAGAAGTGGAACAGCTATACAGCAAAGGGATACTATTTGCCACCACCCAAGAAGGGTGAGCTTCTTACAAATATACACTGACAACTACAAACTGTATTGAAGTTACCTGAAGGCTGAACAAGTTCATGATACACAATGATGTCCTGTGCATCATTAAGGTTGTTCACTAGGGTAACCAACTCAGATCCAGTAAATTTGTTGGCACCATAGACTGCCTCATTTTCTCCATCAATCCAGTACACACGGTCCTAGAAGACAATGTCATTGCATCCCATTACCTCTATGGTGCTATCAGCCCCATCCTTGCTGGCCACATACTAGGAAGAAGATCTTTGACAATGATAACAGGAAGTCATTCTTACCTCAAATATTGTTAGAGCAAGAGGATGAGGAAGGAACATATGTGACTTCAGCACAATTCTACGGTCCTGGCCATTCAAGTCCACACTTGACAGCATATGTAGTTTAGAATCAAGCCAGTACAGGCGACTTTTTACAAGATCTAGGAGAGGAAAACATCAAACACATTTACTGTCTACATGAAGAATACCTCCAAAGCCTCCTGCAAGAATTGAAACACCCACAGGTTTAAGAATAGTTGCAGTGTTGCCCTAGTTTCTTACCATTCCAGGATGCAGAGGGCTGCTGCAGTGATGCCTAAGTGGCCTGTGCCTCAACTATAATATAGAACAGTGCAAAGGAAGTTACTATTTCAGTATCTGAGAAGTGCTGTCTGTGCCTGTTGCAGTGCCTCCAGGCATGCAGAAACTTCCCTTTCTCAGAAGCTGAAAATAGTTCTCTGAAGGATAACCTTGGCTTTCGTAGCAAAAAAATTGCTAAAGCTCCAGAATACCTCTGGCACAGAGACAGGTTCAACATACCTAGAGCAATTCCATTAGGCCATTGGATTTCTGTTGTCACAAGCTGCTGTCTGTCAAATCCATTCATTCCTGCTTTTTCAATTTTTGCTGGCTCACCCCAGTCTGACCAGTACATAAAGCTGTGAAGCAGAATTTATGTTGTATGATGCACTATAGTACTGTGTAGTATCACTCTTTATTATGACCAATAACTAACAAAGGCTACCTAAGTCAGTTATCAGAACATGAAGTAGCTGGTAGGTCCACTCTTTTAAAAGAACCAGGACAAATACTTACCCAGAGATAGGATCTACAGCAATAGAAGCTGGCTCTCTTAGTTCAGAGAGAAACAAAACCTTTCTTTTTGTGCCATCTAGGCTAGCCACTGAAATGGTCTTTGCAGTTGAGTCAGACCAATAGATGTTCTTATAAACCCAGTCAACAGCAATTCCTGCAGGGCTGTGTATGTTGTCCAGTATTCTGATGCGTGTTCCAACTTTATCACGGGTATCAATAGAGGCACTGGAAGACAAGAATTACTTGCTTTCAATCCCCTCTGTCACAGACACTACCCCTTGGCACACCTCAGCAAATCCTGCACACAGATCTCAGGCAGTCAATGCATGTGGGACTTCCCACAGAGTGCCTTCTGTACAACTGTAGCAGCTGTTACTAGTAAGTGCAACAGGTATGCATATTGCTACTTGTTGGAACTTGCATCAACTGTATTTTGTCTTTAGGACATCAGGGATCTAGTTCTCATTACCACAGACTGGAGAAATGTCCTGGGTAAAACATAGGATGGTTTAGGGAAGCACACTAGGTTCAGCAGCTGAGTCCATTTACCTGAAGATTGCTTTTTGGCTGAAGTCAGCCCAGTAAAGCTTTTGTTCAGCAATATCAGCATCTAGAGCTACTGAGTTTCTTAGCTGCTCTACTAGCTGAATGTACTCTTTCCTCTCAAGGCCAATCTTCCTGATATCCCGACGGTTGGTGAAAATAAGACATGGTTCTTTCCCTGTGAAAAGAGCGTAAGTGTTATCTGTACTTCTAAATATCCAATTACATAATGTTCTTTTACAAGAAGTTTTAAGAGTCATCATATTTAGTATTTGCCATTCCACACTTTCTAGCATATGCTGACAGAGATCTTCGCTGTACCATACCTCATGCTTTTCTCTCTCCACAAGGGTCCTCCTTGCCCAGAGAGCAGATACAAGCAGTTGATGTCAGGCAGCTTTAAGTACTGTATCATGTCATCATTCAAAGTGTGAGCAGTGTTCAGATCAATACAAGTTATATTGGTAACAGCACAACAACTAGTGTCTAAACCACAGCAGCAAGACCAGTGCATCATCACTTGCTAGCTCATTTTTAAGTAGGGACATAGGAATCCTATGCCAATACTCACCCACTGCCTTGCACACCCCAGTAGCAAGATCCATCTGATAACCACGGCTACATTCACATTTGTAGCCCCCTTTCAGGTTGATACAGATTTGACTGCAGATGCCAGGGTTCTGGCATTCATCGATATCTGTAAAAGCAACAGATTTATTCTCAATTTATTCTCACCTCTAATACCACCACTAGGGTCCACGTTAAACTACTGGATACTTGCCTCCACAAGTTCTCCTGTCTAGAAGCTCAAACCCAGCTGGGCAGTCACACTCATAGCCAATAACGAGATCTCTGCAGATATGAGAGCATCCGCCATTGTTCACCAGACACTCATTTACATCTGGAAGAGAGGAATTGGGCACTTCTGAGAAAGCATGCATATTTAGTCTTATAGTCTTGGTCATGGAGCACTTTACCAGGTACCCATCCCTCTTCTAATGATGATTAACATCTAATTAACTATTTGGCACCTGAAGTCACATACAAGAGACCCTCCTCAAATTCATGTTTGTTCAGCTGGTAGCCACTTATCTGAGTTACAAGTAGGCAGCAGCAAAGATTGAGGCTCCTGGAAGTTTCAGTATTTCTAATGTATTCAAGTGCCTTCTGGCCACAGAGATGCCATCTCAGTTTGGCTAGGATAAAACTAGCCTATGAAATACATTGGTCTTGGTTTTATGTTTGTCACCAAAAAGTGCAGATGAGATTCCAGACTGACATTTGACAACTCAGAGGCTATATCCGAATATATCTAGTAGTCAACATGGCGTAATGAGGTTATTCACTTACTACACTCCTTTAGGGGCTCATCACTCCAGTCCTTGCAGTCTCTCTGCTTGTTACACACTTTATTGATATCTATGCATTCTCCACTTCTACACTTGAATTTGCCAGGTCCAGAGCACTGAATAACTGAGATAATGAAGACTGTGAGTGTAACTACCAGCTTCAACAGATATTCAGCAAAGACTTTATTCTTGTTTAGCTCCACACTTACCATTGTTACAATTTGCTTCATCAGTGCCATCCAGGCAATCTCTCACACCATTACACTGCCTACTTCCATGGATGCAGTTCCCATCTTCACATCTGAACTGATCTGGTCTGCAGGTCCGAGAAGCTGAGGACACAGCCATTACAGACTTTTATTTCTGAGGTTTACTGGAGGAAAAAAAATAAAACAGAAGCCAAGCAGTACCTCCTAGAGAAGGACCAAGTTAACTTACGGCAGTTGACTTCATCACTTCCATCCTTGCAGTCAGGATCTCCATCACAGCGCCACTTTTTGTGGATACATTCACCTGAGCCACACTGCACCTCACTTGCAGAGCACTTCACAGGAGGTGCAGGCTGGCGGCCACATTGCTCTAGAGATTCATCTGAGTGGTCAGGGCAGTCAGCATCATCATCACACACCCAACTGATGGGGATGCAAGTGGAGCTTTTGCACTGGAACTCATGAGCTCCACAGGTAGGAGGTGCACACTCCAGTTCATCACTGCCATCACTGCAGTCATCTTGACCATTGCAGACAAAGCTCTTGGAAATACATTGTCCACTGCTGCATGTGAACTCTGCTGGACTACAAGTCACATTGCCTGGGGTAACAGGAGTAAGAGACATTAGCAGATTAACACAAAAAGGCTGACTTTTGTATGAAGGTGTTTTGCTTTGCAGGTTCTTCATCAGCTCTTAGCTGACAAGGATCAGCATCCTGTACAAGGCTTTAGGCAAGCCCCAACTGACCACCTATAGGACACTTGGGTCCCACAGACCACCCTCCTTGCCACTGGACATTATGAGTAATAGGCATCGGATCTGAACTACTGCGTGAAAATAACCTGAAGTTGCTAGACCGTCCATGCTTCAGATTTTGAGCCTTTCAGGAAACAGTCTAACCCTGTGAACCAGAGACATGTGAGAGAATTGCTAACTAGAGTACAGACAAAGATTAAGGTAGTCAGATGGTCAGCATGTTTCAGTTTGAAATTTTATCCTGAAACTGAAGTGTTTTGTGTTGGTCTCCAAGACAGCAGTGGCCCAATTGTCTTGACCAGCAGAGATAACAGGTCAAGATCATGCACCAGTTGGTCCTGTGGTTAAGCACACTCACATAGCTTATGCCAGTTCTAATTATGCTGGTTTAATAGCAGTCTAGCTAGCAACCCAGTATGCCTAGGCTGATAGTTTTATCGGCTTCATTAAAAATGCTGTCTGTAGATTTACTTGTCAGATTAAGGCGTTTGTTTGAGGAGTAAGGTTGCAACTCCACAGACACATAGCAAAAGTCTGGAGATCTGTGTCTCATTAAGCCATCCAGGTAAGGTGGTTTTGCTGGAAGCCAGCCTTGTGGCTTTGGTTTGGTCCTGTCTCAGGGCACCTCAGACAACTCATACATATGCAGATTCATTAGAATAAGTTAAGAATGCTGCACTCAATACTTCCAAGCTCTACTTGTGTACCAGCTTGATGTTGGTCTTCCCCCTCCCCCAGAATACCTGAAATCCCACTTCACACATTATTTCAGGATAGGGCTATAAAGCAGATTATCTGTGCCCTTGGCTAAAAGTCACTATCACACTTTTAGGAGACACTTTGTTATTGTAAGAAGGAACTAGAGTTACCTGTTCAGAAATTCTCCAGAGAACAAATTCTGATGGTTGGCCTGCCATGTGACTAGGCCTATGGCTCGTGTTAAAATTAGCAAAAGAAGAGAGACAGATGTTGAATAGCTTGTATTAATGTAGCTTTTAACTTAGCAGGATAGAGGAGTGCTAGAAAAAGTTGGCTTTTTTTCAGTGGCCGCAATATAAGATGAATGTAGGAGATATAGTGATACTATGAAAAATATATCTTCCCAGGTACACTGCCCCATTAGCTCCTCTGCAGACAAGTAAATTTCAAATAGAGTTAGGAAGCCATCATTTCTTCCCTTACCACAATTGTCTTCATCTTCTCCACTGTCACAGTCTTTCTCACCATCACATTTCCAGGACACTGGGATACATTGGGTTGACTGAGGACCACAGCTGATTTCATTTACCCGGCATGTTCTCATATCTATTGAAAAAAGTTTAAGTTCAATTTGAGAGCTACTGATCTTAGGTTTCAACAGTTGTCCCAAAAATTGAGACTGAAAGGTTTCACCTCTGGAATAAGTTGCAGTTCCTTTGATGCCAACATCCATCAAAGTTGATGGCTTCATCACGGAAAAAGTTAAACTATTTTGTAGTGTGCAGTAAAAAAAGATGCTTTCAACTCCTAAAAGATTAGTATTTTAAGAGTATCTTTGTAGTGGTAGCTTTGTGATTGCACATCAGTTACCCTGTAGAAGCTTGAGCTATAGCAAGTAGTAGTAGGCAGAAGTAATGCCAAAGTGCAGTAGGACTTGGGGTTGAAGTATTCCTCAGTGTGGATCCTACTGATACAGAGATGACGCTTCCTGGACCTATATTCCTTGATGAGTTACCACACTTAAGACTGAGGTTGGTAATCATGAGACCTCACAGTCAAGCCTCTGGACTTCCACCCCCAACATATAGTCAGACAGCCAGTCCCTACACTAGCTCTGGTAGTATAGGGACTGCACTTGCAAAGTAGCTGCCTTGGAGAACAGCAAACACTTGGTGAACAAGCCACAGTAATGGTCAGGCCTGGCATGTTGTACTTGCTGCTTCAGACTGTCAGTAAAACCTTGTACTTGCTATCCCTTACAAGGACAGGTACAGAGTGCATCTTTTCAAGCATAAAATGTTTCAACAAGACCTTGAGATAACCAAAGCCAAGGTAGCAGTTAGGAAGGTGCTCTCCAAGATGAGTTTATCCTTCCTTTAGGAGGAAAACCAGGCTGCAAGCAGGCAAGAATGCTACTCCCCACAGGAGTATTAAGCCAGGTTCACTTACGACACAGTTCAGGACTCTCGTCAGACCCATCTTCACAGTCTGGATCTCCATCACACTGCCACCTGTTAGGCACACACTGGCCACTGAGGCACACAAAGTCAGATTCAGCACATGTCTTCTTCACTGCAAGGGAGAAAGACACCACTTGTTTAGAGAGTGGAGGTCAGCTTGTTTGTCACTGATAAAAAATAAGCTTCCTTGCCCTGGGAAGGTTATTCAATATCCTTAGTTCTTGGATGTCTGGTGTCATCCTTTACAAGCCTAATAACAGTGCTGTTTAACACTTCCTAGAGGGTTATTCTATGCACAGAAAAACATTTATATTCATCTAAGCAGGCACTGAAGGACCACTATTGCTAAGGGAGGGTAACTTGGTATATTAGCTGCTGCTTTTAACAGACTTGAGTTAAAGTAAGCCCTATTGATATCAATATTCAGGTTGTGAATCCCAAGTTTATTATTAAGGCATTTGATTTGTCATTACAGAAGCATGGTACTATGTAACTTAAAGGTAACAGTTTAGGTTCATTTGAGCAGACTGGCAGTTTGACCACACTAGTGCTGGATATTAAGTATGTTTTGCCTCGTCTCCAAGTACATCTAGTCATCTGTCTTGGCTTCTGTGTCTGCTTAAAGCAAGGGGCGTCAGCCAAAGCTAGACTTAGTGTTTATAGGAGACTCAGCCAAAGCTAGACTTAGTGTTTATAGGAGACTCAGAAGAATCACTTTCACACATAAAACAGGACATTTAACCACAGAATAGCCAACTAGAGAGTGCTAACAGTAAACATTTTATATTACGTATTCAAGAAACAAATGAGAATGGGCTTGTATTCCATTCTTGTTAGCCATCATCCTCACAGATGAAGAATGTTGGACAAGCTTTGTCTCAGTACACAAATTTCAGGTTAGTTTGATAGCATTCAGGTAAATTCAACTGCCTGGATAGATACAAGGCAGCAAAATAGTCACACAGTTCTTCTAGGGCATTGGTCTTCTTTGTATTCCAACTATCAGAAGTGCGGGACAGAACAAGCATCTCTCTAACTATTCACTGTTAAGCCCTCACTTACAACTAGCAAGTACTGCTATAGAGGTATTACTTTGATTACTTACCACAAGCACTCTCATCGCTGCCATCTAAACAGTCTTCATCACCATCACATTTCCAGAGTTGAGGAATACAACGTCCATTACTACAAGCAAATTGTGATTCCTCACATTTTGCTCTCACACCTTCAATGAAAGAAAGGAACCTAAGCACCAATACTTTTTAGCAATACTTTCTTGCTTTCCCCTACCACTGATCAAGAAGCTAACCAGCTTAATAATCAGCATAACATCAGCATGACACTAGATGTGAGCTCCAAATCTTTGTAGTCACCTTATTCAACTACAAAAGTAGAGCAAAAAGCTTTCCTTCACAGTACAAGTGCAGAGCTTAAGCACTATGAAAGTCCACCTGCCAAAGAGCAGTAAACCAGTCTCAGTGTTGTTCTTATTCAGTTTTCCTATTTTTCAAGGCAGGGTCAAGTCTGCAAGACAGACGGATATACTTCTGCTGTCTAGCACCTAGCATTGCATTCTCAAAAGTCCTCAGACTTTAAGAAAATGGGGTTTAATTTTGATTAATGTCAAGCTGGATTAGCATTTCAAAACTCTGTGGCTAGCACATTACAGCAGAATTCCCAAGATGTCTGTAAAAATATCTTAGATAATTGCTCTGTAGTTTAACAAATTTTCATGATTCATGCTGATCCTCAAACAATGGCACCCAGAGACCTTCCTTAGTATACACTAAAAAAAGTGTGATGCTAAGAGAGCAGGATAATTTATCACTTCCTTCTGAAATCAAGCCTATTGTCTCACAACTGGTAAGTTTTGATGTTTTAGCACACTTGAGTAAGGTACTGCTTTCTGCACAGTCCCTAGAATGCATTTTCCGGAGTATCTTCAGCTCTACAACTGTGTGACCCTATCCCTTAGGGTAACATACTTTGTCTTGAAGCCATGTCATAACTGCCATAAAAAGCAGTAGCCTGCTTCTTCATCAGCTAAGCCAGAGCTGTTCCACATAATGCATACAGGCAAGTGTGTAAGATCATGCATTAGCATTGGCTGCATACGTCTACACTACAATGCAAGACCTGCACTCCCTCTTGGTTCATTGCATCATTTAGTGAAGGTACTTTGTCTTGGCATTCCAAATGGTATTGAACTTCAGAAGAATATTATTTGCTATTTTATATCTTCTCTGTATGATGTGCAAAATGCAAGACAGGTTCCAAACAGAAGGAAGCTATTCAGCCATTTCACATTTTATTGGTTAGCCATCAGGCCTTAGGCAATCACAAATTCTGGACAGAGTACAAGCAAGAACAACATGAGCAATTCTACCTGCTGAGTATCTCATGCAAATTCATAATCAAAGCAAAAGATTTGAAACAGCAGCTTATTGAGTTCTACTAATGTTTGTTTTAATAGCCTTACTGGTGGAATAAAGCAACAACCCACTTGTCAGACAGAGTAAAGTCATAACTTTTTTTTTTTTCCAATGGGAACTATGTTCAAAAGGTGCCAGAAATCAGAACATCAGCTCTTATGTTCTCTGTTTCCACCTCTCATTTCTTTTTCCATTTGGGAACACACCAGGATGCACTTTCTAATAGCACAGTTTTGTAAAGCTACTACTATTTGGTCATGAGCTGTCAAACAAGTAGCTTGCCTTGTGCTAGGAGGCACACCACAGCTAGCTTAGAGCAGGTGTGGAAGCCACAGCTAGCAACTTGCTCTAAGCCTGACATCAACTTGTCCAGCAACCTCTAATAGAAGTAGCCTTCTGCTTGCAGGCTCTGATCACACATTATTTCAGTTTTTACTGTACTACTATGTAAAATATGCAACAAATGACTGCTGCTAGTTTTGAGGCTTTCTCATCCAGGCTTTCAGAGTGAGAACAGTCAACCTTTCCCAAAATAGCATACAGTGATACTAGACTAAGCCTGTCACTAAGGGGATCCCAAAATAACTCCACAGTCCTTAGTTACTCTATTTCAACCTAGAATAACCAGAAAAGGCTTGCTAATACTGCTGAGTACATTGTGACTTACATACATCACACCATTTTGACCAAATGCAACAGGGAAGCTACAAACAAGGCTAAATGAAACTGTAGCTGAGCATGGAGTAACAGCTCTAAGTTTACAATTACAACCCTTATAACAAGCCATTCCAAGAAGATATCATTGCTTCTGCAGCTGATACCAAATTAAATGTCAGAGCAACTACTTTCCTTAGCCCACAAACAAGTAAAAAAATTGACATCACCTAACACCCACACAGGTGCACAAAGGTAAAGGTCAACATCTGCTGTTGCTCCTGAGGATGTCTGTCCAACTCTAAAGGCCACTTGGAAAGAGCTCCAGTTAAGATAAAGGTTAGTTCCAAGACAGTAAGGTCCCCTGTCTTACACCAAGCACAGAGTTCTGCCATACCAGGTAACCATTTAGTCATGACACTACCAGTCTAATCCACTCTATTTGAAGCAACAGAATCCTATTTCAATTGTACCTTCAGTCACTAAACACTTAATGATTTTTAGCTCAGTATCAATTAGCCACTAATTCAAAGCTGCTTTTTATGTGCTACTCATACACCAGAAGCACCTTCACATATTTTCTCCTCCTTGGAGAGGGCTTGGTCAAAAAATGTAGACAACTAGTAACATCACAGCCTTTGATTGCTAACACGTATTATTTTACCATTCCCCAGCTAACTACTTACTAGAAGTTGGCTCATAAGCCATAAGCAGAAATGAGTGCAGGATGAAGGAGCACAGTTACACTGACTACCCAAATTAAACTACCTTTTCCCATATCTCCACTATCACTGTTAATCTCAGCCCCTTAAACAAATTGTCAGATTACTTGTCTGGGCAGCCTCAAACATGTGACACTTGTATACTGTCATATGACACCAAGTCCCAGAAAAGCTTGCAACAGTAATTGAGAAACCTTGTGAGAGCTCATAGAGGAACCAGCTTAGACTTTTCCCAGATCCTGGCAATTGCAACTAGTAGTAGAAGAGAGCTGATGGAGTCACTAGCTCAAACTGAGGGAAGAATCAGACTGACTTGGTGGAGTTATCCTCCACTGTGTACTTCTTGTGATCATTTCTGAGCATCTGGCACTAGCAGTTTCAGTGCCAGCCAGCTTGGCCCTTCATACTACAGCTGTTTAATCATGTCTGCTGTAGACTGGGCATGGGAGCCCATGACTGGGAACTGAGGGTTGACATTTCTTCTCTTTCTCTTTGTGTGTGGACTAGATACAACAATGCCCTGGCTGGATTCTACCCAACAGACCTGCTGTTTGGACTACTGCACACAGGACTACAGGGCCCAGCTACCCCTAAGGATACTTCACCAACACAGCCAAGATCTGACACTAGACCTATTTCAGGGCAATAGTGAGAAGATTTAAGAGCCACATGACAATGCAGCCACCAATTGCCCACCTCCCACCTAGGAGGACCCTGGACCTTAGCCCCTGAAGGAAGAAATGAGTCAGCCAAATGATTACTACCTCCACTCAAGAGTAAAATATTTTTAAATGACCAACAGTAGCCCCTGTGCGTGACCCCTGCCACAGGGGAAACAGCTTCTACAGCGGCAGGCAGCCCTGGTCTGGCCACGAGCAGCGCTACTGGTGAGCGTACAGCCTCGGGAGAAGGCAACCGGCGCTGGCAGGGCTCAGCCTTGCCACCAGGTGGAGATCCCTCATGGTGGTTTTACCCCGGGCCCTGATCTAGACCCATGCCAACACCGCTGGGTAACACAAAGCCGAAGTTGCACCGTAGTTTGACAGCACCTTTAACGCCGCAGGCTTCCCGGGCGCTCCTTTTTCTCCCTCCACAACACAGCCCCCCATCCTCTACGCCCCACCGCTGTCCCCGTTAGCCCCCAGCAACGCAGACCCTCCCCTCGGCACGGAGCAGGA
>VWZF01006913.1:96890-150231 GCA_013396755.1 Sclerurus mexicanus
ATATAATATAATATAATATAATATAATATAATATAATATAATATAATATAATATAATATAATATAATATAATATAATATAATATAATATAATATAATATAATATAATATAATATAATATAATATAATATAATATAATATAATATAATATAATATAATATAATATAATATAATATAATATAATATAATATAATATAATATAATATAATATAATATAATATAATATAATATAATATAATATAATATAATATAATATAATATAATATAATATAATATAATATAATATAATATAATATAATATAATATAATATAATATAATATAATATAATATAATATAATATAATATAATATAATATAATATAATATAATATAATATAATATAATATAATATAATATAATATAATATAATATAATATAATATAATATAATATAATATAATATAATATAATATAATATAATATAATATAATATAATATAATATAATATAATATAATATAATATAATATAATATAATATAATATAATATAATATAATATAATATAATATAATATAATATAATATAATATAATATAATATAATATAATATAATATAATATAATATAATATAATATAATATAATATAATATAATATAATATAATATAATATAATATAATTAATGTTTCTGTAGCAATACATGGACTCCAGTTCTGCAGATCGAAATTCACCTTCCTTAGGCCTTGGGCTATCTGAGGACATATGTGGATAGGATAGATATAAATATGTTCTATGCCTGTAAAGTCAAATGTTGCCTCATTACAACTGCTTTCAAAAGGAAAAGGAGAGTTTCTTGGTTATGTTTTTTTCACTATGACATCTACTGTAAACCTTATGAAGAGTACCCTGATGTCTTGTTTCTGTAATATCTAGTTACCTTCTAATTGCCACACAGAATTTATTTATTCTGTTAATTTTGCTCCTGTTTTTTTTTCCTGAGACTGATGTTTGTGTTTAGTGACCATGCCTGACATTCTTCCCTGTCCTCCCTTAGCCCTCTTTTTTCCAAGCTAAACTAGACAAACTCTTTTGGGCACTTCACTGGTGGTAGACCATTCCCCTAACTGTTGTGCATGGGATCATCTGGCCCTCTCCTGGCTTGAATCCACCTTTTCTGGGCTTCACTGAACAGAAAGGTAGGTGGTATTCCAGGGTGTGAAGAGCTCTACAGGAGGTCTCGTTCAAGCCTTCTATGCTGACATTAAGTTGATATTGATACTTTTCCTTGCCAGAAGTACCTTGACTGACATCCTGTGTGCCCTTTCTTTGGGTGCATCAGATGGCGTCATGGTCTCTGCTGTGTGTATCCACCTACCCTAAGTGTTTAACTTGAGATGCAATCTACCCGCATATAATCAAAGGGGAGAGATGGACATTTCTGCATGGCCATTCACAGGTATTTAGGGAATTTCTATTATTTAGTTTAATATTGCCTATCAAGTGTGCTCTCCAATTTCATATCCTTAATTTTGTTAACCCCCTCTCTAATTTCTGTAGCTAGATTGTTGTGACAATACATAAGATTTGATTATATTATGTGATAAGTGCCATGGCTGATCATAACCTTCTTTATCCTAAAGATTTCTTTTCATCATTACTCCTCATATTCCCTTTAAGGCATATGTTATCTATCTGACAGATCTTGTACAAATTGCCAGCATTTGCTGCTTAACTAATAGTTTCCCATGTTGGCCTCTGTCAGATGCCTTACTGAGGACTTGATGTGGACTTGATCTAGCTAGTTAGTTGAAAAATTCAGATGGCTTATTGAAAGAAAAACTGAAGTTAGCTGAGCACAATCTAATTCTAGGAAGTCTACATTGTGCTTTCCCCATTTTTCAAGCACACATGAAGGTTATGAAGTTTCTGTTATTTGCCATAAAACTTTGTGTATTTTTGAAGTCAAGACTAGAGGCAACTGGCTGAGCATTATGAGACACTTCTCCCATTGTCTTCCTTAAATATAAACAATGTTCATTTTCTTCTCCTGTAGCACACATCTTAAGATAGAGACTGTCTATGCCTCTGCACGATCTTTGAATTTCACTTCTGAAATACTTGCTCTGTTTCTTTTTTCCCTTTAACCATCCTACACTTGACTGTATAGTCATTGTTCTGTTGAACAGTGAATCAAGTATTAATTTAGTTACAGAGGAATACTTAGAGAATCTTTAATCTTAGTATCATATTCAATACATGTGCAATGGACTTAATTTTTTTATTAATACACTTGGTGAGCATTTGAAGGGGCTTACAAACTCTTAAACTCACTAGTTCTCTGAATTTTTAACAATTTGTTCTTTTATAATAGAGAACTTAATTCTGCGTATAGTTTAATTTGATTTAAAGTGAGTTGGGTTATGATTATTCAAATCAGATCTTACCAGATCTGATGCTGAAAACTTAGTAGAAAAAGAATTCAACCACAGTAGTGTTTAATTGGCTACTTGATGAAGATACACCCATCACATCACTCATGTGCTGTAGTAGCCAGAACTGACAGTGATCAGTAGTATTTTTTAATGTGCATGGGAAGCTCAAGTACTAATACACTGTTCTGACACATCTTTCCCCCATGTAACACTGTGGAGCTGTGCCTGTCATCCAATCTGGTAGCTCATATCAGACTCCAACTGTATCCCATTACAGCCCTTCTTTTCCAGAGCTATTTTGATACATTTTTTTCCTGAAGTCTATCACATCATTAATATGTAGAACACTGTCATAACCATTATTTCATTTTACCTGAATGCTTTAAAATTTAGGTGAGTACCCTTTCAAAGCTATCTTTTTGTCATGATTGTTATTTTATCATGTTTTTGTTATTCCTTGAAGATCCATTTTATCATGATCTCTGCAGTTAGTTTCAGTGCCAATACAGCATAACATCTCCTGATACAAGAAAATAAATCTTATTTGCATATAGTGAGTGATTCCTTAGGCTTTTCAACTGCAGTTACCTTGTCTGTTTTTTTCTAAGAATATTGATGTGAAGATACTGAACAGCAGCTGAGGACATCTAGGTTCAATTTATGGCTTGGCTTTATAGAAATTTTTTCAAATGTTCTTGTGCAGCTCAGTTTTTCTATCCCTCTTTGGCCAGTAAAATGGAGGTAATAATATTTCCTTGTGTCAGAAGGCATTTCCAGGGGGTATACTTACCAATGTTTGGCAAGGGCTCAAGTAAGTCAGTGGTAAGTGGAAATAGAGTCTATTGCCTGCAATGCATCCTCAAGTGACTGGATGATTGACTCTTCAGAACAGCAGTTAGTATGTTTTCTGATTTTTTTTTTAAATAAACNTATGGTAAAACTTTAGTTGGAAAAAAAAGAGCCTCCATTTCTGTCAGAATTGGAACAGAATGTGGCATTAAAATACAGCCTTTACCAATTTTGCAACTGTATGATTACTTCCTCTTTTTATGTTTATCATTAGAAATGAGATACCCTTTAGAATATCATGTGACATCAATTCTATATGCTTAGTAATAAACCAAAATTGATCTTACTGATACTCCAAGTTTTATTATGAGTTTACATAAGCTGGAGTATTTTCTCATCAGATTTTCTTGTAAGAAAATCTACTAATATGAACATTTATTAAAATTCCACTGGAAGTGCACATTTGTACAGTTTTCCAATGGAAAAAGAGGAATTCAAAGTTTATTTGCTTTTTCTTAATGTACACTGATTAACTTTGCATATGTTCACCTCTGTGGAAGTACACATGCATAAACATGGGAAATCCGACATTTGTGGTCCAAAAAACTCTGTGTAGTAAATGCAGAAGGGTATCAATATTTGTGCTCTTCTTTACAAAGGATGAAAAATGGTGGGGTATGTGTTAAAAAAAAATTAATTAATAAATAAATATATAAATGGGTTAAAACTTCAGATTGTGGTGTTGTGCCTGTAGAGCATAGGAAATACAGGGGAGCCAAATGGCATGTTACTGGCAAGCTTGGAGTGGGACATGATGTTCTTGAATGATAGCAGAGAAGTTTTTACCCAGATACTGGTGACGGTCTCACTGGAGATGTGTGACAAGAAATACTAAATTTTCTTCACATGGACATGTGAACAGATGATCTGGAACATTTTGGGAATGTCCAGATTTGGAGAACAGTGTGGAAACAGAAAACAGTGTATTAGCCTGAATATAGAAATTTCTGAATATGTTCTTGATTCACACAAGAGGTAACAACTGTTGCAGAAAACCAGTGTGCCTCTGTAGAAGGGTAATCTGCAGAGACCCATGGAAGGGAAGTTCTCCCTGTTCAGTGCAGACAGGCTGTGGCACTTGATGATCAAAAAGAAGGATAAATTAAGGACATAGTGAGAGAGCTGTCCTGGGCTCATCAGTTATTTAAACACTGGGTTGTGTTTTCCATGTCCCATAGCTGTTGCAAAAATGACACGGTGTCACACTCTGCATTGCCTACTCATATTTTAAATGTAAATATAATTTTTCATCTCTAAGGGTGTTGTAAACTCTTGCCATTTTCATTCATTAGCCCTTCCTCTTCCCCATATGTTTAAGTTTCACAGTCTTTTTTTGAATACTGTCATTGGAGAGGAGGTGGAATATTCGACAGGCAAATGGTCAAACTTCTCTCTGGTGCAGGTGGTGTTTGGCAAGAAGTGGTAGACAGATTTACAAACTGAAGAAATGCAGTATAACAGCACTTACTTAAACTTTAAACTACATTGAAATTGATCAGTACTGATGTCTTCATATTTATATGCAAGATAATACCATTCTGCATGCTGAAATATTGTTAGATGTTGCTTATAATGAAATTGCTTCTCTGAAATGGAATGATGCCATGAAATACAGTTTCTCTATTTGAATAGNCTGAAAGTTTCAGAAAATTTTAAAATACACCAACAATTTTATACAATAAACTCTATCCATGCATTTCCCAATAGTTGTTATTATTATTGAAGCTTTTGGCTTATTTTCAGGGAAATAAATGCCATTATTTAGATTTTAAATTTATATTAATATATGTAAAAGGGACTCACTGTAACCTAGAGAAAGGGTTTCATTAATAGTTTCTGTTATGAGATCCTGCTTTCAGGCTGATGTTATCATTGCTATTTATTAATTTAACACTGATTGCTTGCTCATGTGTTTCTTAGCATATTGTTGAAGAAAACTGCAGTGTTTTGGACATTCGTTCTGAGAATTCTCAGAGCTTTGTTTCTACACTTCCATGTTTAGGATGTGTGATTTGCCATTTGAAAATGAGGTTGCCTGTGCCTTTTGAGTCTTTCACTGTCACATAAAACACACTTACCTTTTCACAAGTGATAGTATTAAAATAATGAGACCCTGGTTCATATAGCTGTGATTTTGCTACAGTTAGAATGGTCAATGCAATGAAGTCCCCATATCATAAAAATTATTTAAAAATAGAGGCAATACAAAGCCAGTAATGGATGATGATAGGAAAGTAAGACATACTGCAGAAAAAGACACTGAAAGAACTGTATTAAATGGAGGACTCGGGAGATTTACAGTTACAGACTATAAATAATTGCAGAGATAATAGTATAAATGAAAGAAGGGAATTACCCACATTCTCAGAAGAAAGAAGGACAAGGTGCAATGGCCTGAAGCTGAAACAGGAAAATCTCGAGTCATTAAGAGTGTTTCTTACAAGGAGAGAAATTATGCAGTGAACTAAAGGGCAGTGCAGTGGCACTGCAGATGGGCTACTGATGCTGTGAGCATTCCTGCAAAGTGGAGCTGGACAGATTAGGTGACGTAGATGAGCTTCTCCAGCTGCTAGTTATTTCAAGGGCTTACAAAAGTCAATCTGTTTCTCTACATCATCTTCATAAATCCTTCCACAGCTGCCAGTCACATTGTTCCAATGGGGTATCATACTGAAACGTGTCTTTGCAGCCAGAATCGTGAGTCCCAGTGGCTTCAGTGAAATGAGAGTCTATTTCGTCTCATTGTCCATTGAAAATAAGTGGGCTTTCAGCTCTGGTTTTCCCAGAATGCCCTGTCTCTCTCTGACTCTTATTTACTCAGTGAGTAGGTTCTCGTTATCATCTTGATTGTCATGTTCAAGTGCACTGTGCTGCTTATCTTATGTGTAAGCGTCTGCAAAAGCATGCTAAAAAGGTCCAGTATGACCCCAACCTGCTTCTTCCTTCTATGTGTGTCACTCCATTTGTTGCTACGTTAGTGACACCATCTTTTTCTGACTAATTCTAGCAAGTGAATACAGCTATGGGGCTTATATAGGCTTTACTTGGGTTATTTGGTGAAAAAAAAAAAGAGAGTCAAGGTCTGCTTGCATTTGGCTTGGATATGGCAGAAGCCCTTTTGATGTTAAGACATTACAGGGAAAAACAAACAAACACATAAAGGAAAAATTCCTGTATCCTTTTCTCTCATGTTAGGAATTGGAAATTCTAGGTCCTCATTAGTGCAAATAGCCAAGAGCAACCATCCTTGTTTTATCCTTGATGTTTTTGTTGGGTAGTCATCCCTGTGATGGGAAAAAGCAGAAAATGTATGTTTTGAAGTGGGTGAGTTCCCAAGGGCTCATGTGTCATACATTGGTCTCCAAGCTGTTCATGGGTGTCACCAAGAAACTGGTACTTCATACTTTGCTCATATTCTTTATGGCTGCTATGCTGGTCTGAGCGAGTAACAAGCTGACATCGTGCTTTTAACCTGAAAGTTAGCTCAGAGATAGTGTTAGGCTTCAAATAAGCAGCTCCAGTGAAAAACTACAGCCTGAAAACTGTGTAACTGCAAGATGGGAATTGGCTTGGTGCTGCATCCTGTTCTTCAGCTGGAGCAGGAAGGCCCATCTGCAGGGTTAAGATCAGAGCAAGATTCAGCCCTTTATCTGCAGGCTCTAAGTGAATGTGGGATCTGCTCTTTTTTTTTAATTTATTTTGCGTTCTTTGGTACTTACCGACGTGCTATACTCCTCGGATATCAATAACTCAAGCTTTGCGACAGCTCTGTGAAAGAACTCATGCAGATGAGCCTGAGGGACAGCCACAGGACTGGTTCAGCAGGAAGGCAATTGCCATGTTAAGCTGCCCTGGTTGTTTATCTACTTCTTGCTGCCTCACTGCACCATGGAGTCCCTGGTCCTGTTTTATTTGTTTTCACTTCTCAGTGCAGTTACTATTTTGGAAGGTGGTTCTGCACTAGTGATCCCCAGGAGCAGTGCATCGGAGGGACAAAGCCTCGGGGCTGAAAAGGTGTAAGCACCCAAATCTTCCCAGACACCCTAGGGCTTGTCAAGCTGGAGTATCTCTGTGTTTCAGGGACCAACCCCTCCACCGTGGGTAGTGAAGTGGTGAATTTCTCCTCTGCCAAATGGAATGACACTTTCTCACTGAGCTCCTGTCTAAGCTTTACCTGGATCTGAGTTTCAATCTTTTTAAGGAAATGTCCATATGAGTATTTTCTGTGTGGTTTTGAGTGTGCTTTTCCCCATTAGTTCAATTTGAATCCAAATTATTCAAAAAAGTCATTACATATGACTTTATATATGGCTTTATATTGAGGTATAGCTTCTATATTTGGACCTTAAGTAGAAGCATCTTGCTACTCACTCTGAAAGCTAAGGAGTTTCTATATATCAATCTGCAGGCCTCTGGTTCATTCAGCATATCTGGTTTTTTGCTTTCCACCCCTGTGCAACTGTGAGCAGTAACAATTCTCAGAGCAGCATCTTGCCAAAGGCACATCTGGTAGTAGCCTGGGTATAGCTGACTGCTGTGTTTCTGATTTTAGTGCAGCTATAAATGAAGCAACAGACTTTCTTCCCAGGCTTCAGTTTTGGCTAAGGGTGTTATATTATTTAGCTTTGCATTAGAAGCTGGGAAAGTGCTCATATGGTCACGTAGCTAATTAGTTTCACTCTTATATTTGAATAAGACTTTACAAGTAGTTCAGTCCATTACTTTAACAAAAACATATAATATTAAAATATCCATTAATTGAAGTGGTCTGTCAGTGTTGCAAACATATGTTGGTAAGCAACTGCATATCTGTGTAGAAGAAATGTGTAACACTGTGTATAACCTGGAGATAGATCATCCTAAGCAAAAAGAAAACTTTGAAAAGGAAATATTTATGAAGGTACAGTGTAGCTGCTCCTTAGAAAGCTAAAATTATAGTGATGTAAATCATCAGAGAATTGTCTTACCACAATGACAGAGCTAACTCTTATTTCTTATTTTTTTTATAGTTGTTTCCATCCTTTTTAATTATTGTTAATAATGAATCCTTATGACAGTAGTAAATAAAATCATAAAGATTTCACTGATTTTTTTTATGGCTTCCAGTGAGACTTTTATGAGACTTGGGGGTGAGCAAAGATTGATGGTAACATTTGCCTTTGTAATTTGGCATCTGGCTAAGTGCAGCTGGGGCTAAGTAGTGTAAAGCAGACCCACAGAAAAACTGGGTTAGAAGTGCTCCTCCAGAGTCATCTGATCCAGCTCCTGCCTCTAGGGAAGGCTGATATTGTTACATTGCTCTTGACACAGGAAAAAAATGTGTTTATCATTTTTTAAAGCCCTCCAACAGTGGAGACTCCAGGCTTTTTTCTGCAACAGTGGAACAGTGTTGACTCTTCACTTTGTTACCTCCTGATATTTAAGATAGTTTAAACCTTATAGGGGGTGAAGTTAACAGTGTGCTAAGGATGCTACACTTGTCTTATGTTTTGGACAAGACTGAGAGGCTGTGGAATATCTTTGCAAATTTAAATTACTTAGTTTTATTCTTGGTTAAACAAGCCAGATGCTTACAGCATGCTTGTCTAATCTGTGAAGAAACTTTCTTCTTTAGAAGAAACTTTCTGCACTTTAGGCAGAGGTGAAAACTTCAGTTCCAGCTGTTGAGACAGAAGCAGTCCTAGGATTATGCACAAATTCACCTTATGAATTGATCCGAATGTGACTTGGCAAAAGCTCACAACAGAAGTCAAAAGGTTCTGAATCCTGTGAATAAAATGCGCAGTGTATACACTGCCAGCTGGGCTCCTTACTCATAACAGTCATGACGCAGGTGGGTGATGAAATCTACCCTCTGTTAGCCAGAGGGCAGAAAGCAGAAAGCAGGGTGGCAGCCAGCAGCTTGCTCCCTTTCCCATGTGCACAGGCAGGGAGGTCCATCTCCATGCTTGTCCCACTCCAGCCTCTGGCTCCGCTGCAGGAAAATGAGCCAGACCCCTCTTGGGCTCCTGGCCCAGCCCTCTGCCGTTTCCAAGACAAAGTTTTCCATGACATGGTACTTTTGCACTTGAGTATTGCAGAGCAGTAACAAACTCAAGTGACACCTACCCCTGTACTAGGAGCCTCTGCAAGCTCTAGACTATTATTTTCAAATGGTTGATCCATGCGGTAGCAGATAGTGTCCTGTACTGCAATTTTTCACTTCACCGGACCACAGGATAGAAAGCTGACACAGTACATAAACATCTTCCTTCTCAGTCCCACCTTTTCCACTTAGTAGCTCCACCATATTCATCCAGAAAGGCAAGTTTTCTGTCATTGAAATGCAAGCATCTCAAACTGTGTGTGCAGGGGCAATGTGGTAAAACTGCATCCACAGCCAAATTCACTTCTGCTTAAATGTTTCCCGTGTTCTCTTTTCTAGTGGTAAGCCTCACACTTCTGATTTAAAAGGTCAGATTGGGTAAGTTTTTATAAAGTTTTCCACACCAGAAAGATGCCTGGGGTTTTGTCTTCAGTGTTAATGCCAGAAGTAAATACTTCTTTGAGCACTTGCTGATGTAAAATGTGTTGTTTCTTTACATTCGCATTTGTTAGATAGATTGACATAAAAGGTATAACATTCTCCTTTCACCTGTATTCCTTGATTTGAATAGTTATCAGCAGCAGAATTGCACAGGAAGGCACATGGTATGAGAACAATACCTCCATTATGACCTACTAACATTGTAATCTAATTTGAGTTTAAAGAGAGACCTACATATTAACATCCAGCACAGTAGGATGGCTGAATGCATTTTTATAGTACAGAAACAGCTATCTCTGACAGAAGGTCAGAGCATTTGTGTTTTACATATTTGTGTTTCAGTGTCATTTACATTGCCATTTCTAACCAGTAGAATGTTTTAATTGAATTAATATTTGTCACTTTAGACAAGCTTTATTTTACTTAGTTTTTGTTTGGTTCGTTTCTTTGGCTTTTGTTTTGCTATTTAAATATTAAAAAGCTTGAAAAACTTATAATGTTGAAAACACCTGGTTAATTAAGGAGTAGTTCCTTATTTGGAACTAGAATTGTTTCTTGTAACACTGAAAACACAGAGGAGCCTTAATGGCCTAGATTAAGGACAATGTTGTAACTGCAGTGATCAGGCATGGCATATATCAGAAACTGAGCAGCTCACACTATCTAATGTATTTCCCATAAGGGCAGCGATGGGAGTTGGGATGCTCTGTTACCTCAGCTTTAGAGGCTGAGGGAGCTCAAGGCACAAGAGATTAAACAACCTTCCCAATGTCGTGGCAGGACCCCTCTGACGGAGCAGAGTTTCAGTAGCAGCAGTTAAGATCTTTTCCGTCTGACAGGTACAGCTAGAGCCCTGTGAAGAGCCTGGTGCACGTTCCCATATGGACTAGGCTAGCCATACTGCATATTAAAAACATGACCACAAGCTATTTTTTTCTAATGCAGTATGCTGTATGGACATAACATGTAACAAACTTACATTAGCATGAATGCCTTACCATCAACTGCAGCAACACTGTGCAAGTCTTGCAAGAACATTTATGTTTACATGTAGGCCCTTCTTGAAGGTGGTGGGAATCTCTCCATTTATATAGTGGGCTATTCATTGTGCTCAGATTTCACTCTGTTCTTGTTCAAGACATCTCCTACAGGCATATTTAGGTAAATTAGGGTAAAGGTACCTAAGGGTAGTTTAAAGGATTGAGTTGAGGTTGCTTGTTTTAACTCTCAGTACAAGCACTTATATTCCTGAGTCAATGTAGGCAGTTTAAAAACACTCCTTGCTCATTCTAATGAAAATCTGAATACTGGTCCTTGAAACAGATCTCAGTTATGTGTATAGTGTGGCAGCTGGTACTTGCTTCTATTCCCAGAGGGGAAAAGTATTGATTGTTAATTTTTTGATATTGGATTTCGCGTAACTTCACTGCGGGCAAACTGTAGTCAGCCCTTAACTTCAGTAGCTTAATTAAATGATTTGAAATTTTCTGATTTCATTGTGCAAGTTGATATGCTTAAATACATTTTTTTTTGCCAATAGAGTTTTCCCAACTCTTTAGTAACACATCAATAATGGTACCTTTTTAATACAGTTTTGCTTTCACAGTATCCAGCTTGTGAATCACATTTCCTAATTCCATTCTAAATAAGGTATTATTAATACCAAGAAGGCTGCAAGATATATAATGGCAAATAATTCAGGCAACTTCTAAAAAAATGAAGCAACTGCTTGTGACCAACAATGTATGAAATTACATAGGTCCTAGCTGGCCTCTCTTAACATTAGATAAATGTTATGCAATAAAGGCACAGTTACTTCATAATTTAGTCAGAAAAATCTTTGAATTTCTTTTTGAGATTTTACATGTGTTAATCATACAGGCTCACTTCTCAAAGGAAATTTCAACATTAATCTGGCATGCTGATATTTGTCAGACACACCTAAGTTGTCACAATGGCTGCCTGACATACAGACTATGCCTTTTACCCACTTGAAATACTGCATTTTGATCTCTACCAGACTTACACAATAGTAGGCCTAATTCTTCCCTTTCCTGTGCTGATTTTTAGATTTCTTGTTCCTTCTGCAAGCACTCTATAACATCTATATACAGCTGCCATTTTCTACTCTGTGCTTTATATAGTATATTATACATAGAGCATGGTATTGATTTTCAATTTCTTTTTCTACACTTTTGCATTCTGTTTGTATAACCTTACATGTTTTCAGATATATGGACGTTTAGGGCCTCCAGCTTTGTCAATAATCTTAGAGAGCAGAGAAAAAGAAATGGGAGGTAGTGGTGGGGGAGAAGGTTAAAGAGTGGAGTCAAGTTCCAATTTTATTGATAAAATAATGCAAGTAGCACTTGGTTTTGTGTCAGTGGTGATATGGGAAATAATTGCAACAGTCCAGCTGAAGTACTCAGTGAGAACTGGGTAAAACCAGTAACAGCCAAGTCAGAAAATATATTAGCTTCTGTTTGTGTTGAACTGTGATTGAAGTGATGTGATCTAAAATAGCTCTTAACTGTATTACACAGTCGTAGTTTGCATAGGTTTATCAATGTCTTAAAAAGACAAGCCTAACTTAACAGGACTTTCCTATTGCATAGGTTTCTTGAATGCAAAACATGGCCAAAATTTAGCTTTGTGAGACAAGACAGTTACAAAACTGGAAGACATCATATTGCTTCATATGTCTTGTAAAACGTAGATAATTATAGGAATATTCCTCAAACCATATGGAAATGGGTAGTTCCTGGAAAAATGAACAGCCGAATTGACCCTACAATGTATTAGGTACGAGCTAATAAGAAGATGACTGGATAGCTTGTGTAATACAAGAGACTTCCATTGTCTCAGACGGGAAGGTTAGGTGAAATACAGTATTGAAATACAGAATAGAGGCTTTGCAGATACTCAGATCTTCTGGAGAGAAGCTGTAGCCTGCAGTCTGATGACACTGAATATGTCTCCATGGTTGGTTGCACTCATGCACAAATGCCCTCTGCATATATGTTCAGTGGCCTGGACAGCAGCCAGCTCCAGCTCAAAAGCATGTTTGTGAAGCCCAGCCCAGATTGGTCTGCCTCTGTGTGCAGTTTATTAGCTCCGGCACAGTGTCACCCTAACAAGGTCACAAGGGTTTTTGGTTCAGTGCTGGCTGGAGGCCCACTAGATTGGTATGCAGGCAAAGGGAGCTCCTGTGTGCTTGTTGTAACTCTTTTATCCACATCCCATAACAGCTTATAAGGATCTCAGAACCGGATAAACAGTAACACAGAGGTTAAGAAAAATGAATATAATGTTCTGGACCTCTTTTGAACAAAACTTCTTTAACCAAGCAAGCTTGTCTATTACTTGTGGAATGGATTGTGCATATACTTCTAAAGGCCATGAAAAGTGGGGGGTTAAAAGCTTTTTTTAAAGGCGGGTTAACACATACTTAAAGTACTGCTATGCCAGTCTTGTCTAGTGTAGAGCTTGCAGACACACCTGACCTGGAGGACAATTTTACCCACTTGGAGCTCTCTGGCTGCTTAATCAGGCTGTAGTGCAAGCTGCTCCAAAAGTGATGGCACTGTGCCTACCATGGTGCTTGACCACTCATCCCCATGGCTTCCCGTTCCAAGTGCAGCCACATGGAGAACTGGTGGACCATCTGGCTAAATCCCAGACATTTCACTGTTGCTGGCTTTCAGCTGAGCAGCTTCCTGGTTCCAGCTTCCCTGTGTGGCCACATGAGTGATGGCACTGGAATGAGGGAGCAAAGTGGCTGTGGGCAGGCAGCAGGGAGTGAAGCCACTCCTTCCAGTGCAGCACCAGTTTTCACTGTGCTGCCTCTACAACTGGCCCTGCACACTGCTTACCGCCCTGTGAGTATGCCCATATGGCTCAACATCACATTACTCAGCCTCATAGCTCAGGTGCTGTGGCTGCTGCTTCTGAGTTCCAGTCTGGTGAGCAGTAGATCCAGGCATTGATTTGCAATGAATAGGAATAACTGAAATCTAAACTTAAGAACCACCACAATTAATCTTGATGATATCTGTGTGTTGCTTTTATTTTCGTTTTTTTTTTTTTTTTTAATGTATATATACTTAATTTTATGAAACAGATATGTTGGGGATTTTTTGCCTTATTTTACTCTTCCTGTGCTGAAGTCCTGAAAGCAGCATTAGGCCCATTGTAGGAACTAAACCTTGAGTAACATGGTACCAGAGACTGAAATCTTTTGTATGGAAATGACCTTGATATTTCCCAGATGTATCAGGAAAGGTTTGGTTCTTTTCAGTTCACCTTAAAAAAATTAGAAAATTGTGTGTATCAGAGAATAGACTTTTAAGATCCAATGTTGCAAAAGAGAGCAGTAGACTGACGAGTTAGAAGCAGCTCCCCATTTTCCAGCTTTCATGCCTCACCAGTGCCTTTCCTGACAAATACTTTGACAAATACTGATTGGTGGAGGTAAAAGATGAGGAAGTATAAAACAATTTGATTTTGTTTTGAGAGATGCTGTGTCAAAAGCAGGTACAGCCTCACTGACGAACTATGCTTATGGTATCTTAGTAGCTACGAAAAAAATTCTATTCTCCAGTGTAGGATAATCTGCTAAACATGCTATGACAGGCATTTTAGGCACAGTGTATGGTTACTTCCAGTTATGCTGTGGAATAGTTTTTAGTTCTTCAGTAAGAAATATCCCTTGAGGAGTAGAGGTGAAGCAAGACTAGAATTCACATAGTTTTAAGTTACACATTTTTCTATAAATAGAGTGCCTATTAAAATGAAAAAATAGAGCACCTATTAAATCTGCCATGGATTTCACTGGGAACAGAAGTGGGTCATAGGTCTGCGTAGAAACTTAAAAAAAAAAAGAAATTTTATGCATGGAAGTGTCTGCATCATGCCCCAGATTCTCCACCAGGTTTTGTACTGTTCTTTTTCCACATAGATTTGAATTCCTGCAGTGACCGTTGATCTACTTGTTTGTATTTGTAATGTGTTTCAACAAAAAGGTATGATTTTCATTGTGTTCTGGATATTGGCTTGTCTCTGGGGCAACTTTTTGCAGCGCTTATTGTTTATATCTTACCCACAAGCATAGAAGTTGCATAGTAACCAACCTCACTGACAAGGTTACCTTATATCACTGTGACATAGTGAAGGTGGCAAGAGATGCATTTACATCCTGTCAAATTACATTTACAACTTTTACATTTTCCAGGTCCTTTATGTTGCCAGTGCAGTGTTAGGAATGCCACAGAAAGATGGGAGGATTCATGCCTACACTGAATCAATGGAGGAGGAGCAGGATTAGCAGATGACCATTGGTATAAGATACTGAGTAAATGAAGAGCTAGATGTTAAACTGACATACATCAAATCCAGGCAGTGTTTCTCCAACAGTGAACCAGGCTTCCACCATTTTCCATGTGCTACACTCTGGCAGAGGCACTTTTTACAAAGCAAAACTTGGTGCCTAATTTTGCACAGAGTCCAGTTTTGCTTCTCACTTAGGTGACCTTTTATCATTATATCTGGATCAATAAATCATCCATAAATATTTTGTGTTGCAACCAGAAACAGAGGTTCTGTTTTTGTACATACAGCCTACAAGCTAAAATGGATTAAGGCCTGAAAAAATGACATGTTCTTCACAATGTTCAGTTTCAGTTAAGACTAATGAAAGTCATGAAAGCCTATTATAAAATCTGAAAATATTCCAGTTTCCATAGAATTTTTAAAATTTACACAGTTCTGGTGGTCACATAGAGGCGTTACTGCTCTGATAGCTTCATAGAAGAAGGCTATTTATAATGAAAGTCATATATGCCTAAAATTTCAGATTGCAAAGAAGCCTCAGAGAAAAATCAGTATTTCTGAAATATTACCTAGGATGTAATACTGTAAATGTAAATACAAGAGCAGGATATTTTACTGCCTTGGAAATGTGAGATCACATGGCTTGGCATTTCAGATCAGGTTGTTGATTCCAATCATTATTAGCAGTTATAATACTTATTATAGTGTTAAAAGACAGCTGCTGTTGTCTTCATCTAACCAGTTGTGCCATAGGAGTACATCACAGAGCAAATTTCTTCTATGAGTGATCAAGCCATTTATGCCAGTAAGTGAGATTTTATTGTCCAGATCTTGCTGCTTGTGTGAACAGCCTGAAATTTGAAATTTTCTTTTATCTCTACCAAATAGCAGAGACATGCTGACTGAAACATGTCTGTAGGAGAGGAATAAATGTAAAGCAAGCTATCTTGAGTGCAGTTGTTTAATATCTAGATATGAACATAACCACATGACAAGTATGTGGGGCCTATTTCAGTTGTATCCAATGCCACTGGCAGACTTTTTAGCAATATGTAAAATCTCCCATCCAGATCCTGAGCTTTAGGCTGTATTCAAGAGAGGAGCCAAGAGGCTAACAGAATAGTGACCCTCTTCCCAACTTTTGTAAGCCCACATGAATATGAGAATATGAAATATTCTTTCATTCAAATTTTTCTGTTCATAATGTGCTTCCTTTGCTGCAGTCAGTTTCCTCATGGTTTTTAGTGGCTAACAAGCTGTGGATATTTTAAAAGAGTTGATTTATAGGCCAGTTGTACCAGACATTCCAGTTGGTTTCTCTAACCACAGAAATGTAGTCGACTAGGGAAAAATGTGGAAAAGTAATGATGGAAACAAGGCAATGGAAGCTCTCCTTTATGTTTGAAGATGCAGTGTGCTACCTGCTTGACAGCATGTAGTCTGTTATTTGGTGGCTTAGCTTAATTAAACTCTGAAATCTCTTGAATCCAGTTTTTCAATTCCCTGTGATTTTTAGTTTTGCTAAGTTCTGAAAAGCAAAATTTTGCAGGGTTCACTGCGGTGTAGGTTTTCCCTTTGCCCAGACCAACCTTTTTAGCAGTTTTCTGTTGTCTTGCTGTGCACTGTGTCAGTGAAGAACCTTCTACTGACTCTTGCCAAGTCTGGGGTGGCATGACTCCTACAATAGGTGCAAAATGATGGCAATCTCCAGAAAGCCCATGTGTTTCTAAGAAGGGAAAAGTGTTTACCTTTCTGGTTCAGATTTCCCTCAAAAGTCCCTAAGAAACTTCCCAGTATCCTGTTTGTCATCAAGTGGTGGACTTCTCTGTTGTGCTGTAGGATCTAGAAAATGCTCTCATGACAGTTTTATAATAATTTCTGTAGATCTTGGAACATTATCGGTGTGTATTGTCACTGCAGTAGCTGGGTATCTTGCAGTTCCATTGTAGTGGCTCTGGCTGACAGGGAGTCAACTTTCCTCCTAGCAGCCCATTTAGAGCTGTGCTTTGCATTTGTGGTTCAGCAGGGTTGATAACTCTCCAGTGGCAACACTTCAGTGTTTTGGCTGTTGCTGAGCAGCGCTTGCACAGTGTCAAGGATTTCCCTCCAAACCACCCCTCCATCCCTGAGACCAGCAGGGTGGGACTGGGCAAGAGGTTGGGAGGGTACCCAAATCTGACAGCAGACACAAACCAACCATGGGGATGTTCCATACCATACAGCATCGTGCTTAGCCATAAAAGCTGAGGGAAAAGAGGAGGATGCAGACATTCCCCATTAGGGCTTTTGTCTTCCCAAGCAATCATTACAGATACTGAGGCCCTGCTTCCCAGAAACTGGCTGGACATCTGCCTCCTGAAGGGAAGTAATAAGTAAATTCCTCTTCTTGCTTTGCTTCCTGGTGCAGCTTTTGCTTTTCTTACTAAAGTATCTTTATCTCAACCCAGGTGCTTTTTAATCTTACTTTTTGTCCTCTCTCCTGCTGAGGAGGGGGAGCAAGAGAGCAATTGGTTGGGTGTCTGGCAGCCAGCAGTTGTCAATGCACCATCATTGTCTTAAATAAGACTGTGTTTTAAGATGGGACCAACCTGACCTATTCAATAAGCATATTTGGCACACATAGTTTCACAAAGTTCAAATCATCTTCCTGATGCGGGTACTCAGGCTTTAGGTTTGCTTTTGTTCACTCAGAAAGTCAGTACAAGACTAGGTTTATTTCAATGTGAAGCCCATTTGCATAGCCTGCATTTACAAGGAAATGCTGCTTTTTCAATAGATGGTGATCTGTGGTTTGCAAAATAAGAGATTGTGGACTTGACATACATTTAAGACAGTATCATTATTCAGACTTTCCATAGATCATGTCTTCACAGTGATTCAAAAGCCCAAGAGCTGTTAACAGAGTTGATAATCAGGCGGGTTTCTCACTCTACTACCAGTAGAAGAGATTATGTCAGTGTGAAATGCAGGTTCAGATGGTATTTCCTGCTAAGGGAACTGTGAAATGATAGTATTTCCTGTAGGAAACTGTGAAGGAGAAGGGTATGGGGAATGATACAGAAGGAAAAATTAATTTGACATAAGAGTGGTTTCTGTAATTTGTTGCAGGGAGGACAATGTGTGAGAAAGTCAGGTAAAATATTGGTGGATGTTATGAATAAATGCAACTCTCCAGACAGCCCAATCTTAAACAGTACAGTCCTGATTCACTCAACCATATAAAATTATAATTAGTCATGTCCCAAACTCAGCACAGCTTGCTGAATAGGCTGTTTATATAAGATCCCTGTAGCAAACTTAGGAGTCATGGCATAGGAAATGAATTCTAGTATGGAAAAATCAAACAGTTTTTCCCATAAGAAGCTGAAGTCTTGAGGTCAAACTCAGCTTTGTATAGATGAAAGAGTCATATACATGTTTCAAGCCACAACCTGGATAATTTTTGTGGGTGAATATGTCACTGGTGCGTCCTGTACAAAAGGTACTGCATCCACCAAATGATGCAGCAGGAAATCCTAACCTCACAGAAATGAGTGGAAACCTTGCCATGCATTTGACAGTATTATAACTTTATTAATCACTATAACTGGCAGAAACTGGTGGAGCAAGGGAGTGTGATCACTTCGAGATCAGCCTAGAGGGTATGAGTACACACCCAGGCAAATTTTGCAGGGTGTCACAGACAGTGATACACAGTTGCTTCTTGTAAAAATGACAGCAAGAAACCTCCTGCTTTATGATGAACAGGTGGTAAGATTTTGTAGCTCAGTGTTTGTAAGCCTCCAAACTGGAGCATGAAACCTTTGCCTGTAAAAAGCACATTTTGGAACATTTTCCCAGACTTGTTAATTATCAGAGCTGGATATTTAGTTGGAAACTGACTTCTTGCTTAGAAACATTCTTTGACATTTCTTGAGGAAATTTGTGATGAGGACATTTAAAAAACGAAGTATTTGAGTGAGTGGCTTAACTTTTTTTCCTGACTGAATGGTAATTCAAGCATGCAAAGCCATTACTATGTCTACAGTCATGAATCTTCCTGTTCTGCTTTTACAGAATACCGTACACTGGGAACTGTGCGCAGGAGTAGAGCTGATGTGTGTTATGGTAATACAAATAGTAAATACAGGAATAATCAGCAGCAGATGGGATCTTCACACAGCTTTTGCTGCTGAGTCTACAGGAACACCACCTCAGTACAGCAGGCCACTTGACAAGGGATGAGGGAGCAGTCAGGATTCTATAATTGAAATTAACTGTATGTTGTTTCAATTAATTGTTCCAATTAGTCTCTTTTCAGTTATGCCTTTTTGTAACGGTGTCATCTGGGATGCTGTGAGAAATTGAAAATGCCCTAATGGTCAGATGCTCATCAATTAAAGAACTTTCTAATTAGCTCCCTGAGAAGAATTTATTCTAAGACTGAAAAATTTTATAGGTAGAATAAGTGAGAAATTGTTTTTATTACAAGACTGATTTTCCTCTCTGTGATAACATTATTTCTGTTGCCAAAAATGTTTTTTAGAAACCCCTTTAATAGAAAAGAAGAAAACAGCTGGTTTGGTTCTATCTAGCAAGGACTTGTTCTTATGATCTCCCTTTTACAATAATTTAGTAGCTAGGGTGTAAACAACACAAGAGCTCTAAATCACTGTTTTAGAAAAAAAATCCAAAATAATCCTGCACATTCAAATTACCAAAGCTACTTTTTATGAAGTCAGATTAAGAGGTACACTTTCAATTAATGAGATATTTCATGACAAATACTTGTTAAAAATGTATGGGTTCCATATCTGATTAAAATATTTCTGAGTTTCTATATTTTTTAAGTGGAAAACTGAAGTCTCAGATGCAGTTTCAAAGTTTCTTTTCTCTTCTCCAGTTTTCATTTGCACTGGAAGTTCACACAGTACTGGGAACAGTTGCTAGCAGTTGTTTCCCCTGAGGCTGTAAATGCACAAAGACAGAAAGTTCTGCCTAAAAGCATGACCCAACAGATGCTTTCTGCCACAGCCTGTAACCATCTCCAAATCCAGGTGTATCATACTGCCTTGACAAGCTGAGATTCAAGGAGACCAGTTTTTCAGATAGAATTCTAAGTGTGGATCACAGCCCACACCTTAATCCAGACCACCAAAGCCTGCTCACTAAGCAAAGTTCTTCTGTTTAAGAGCTTATCAACAAATGAAGCTATTCATGACTATGTCTAGGGTTAATCTGTGTGTAAGTAAAGCTTGTGAATGGTTGCACCTTCCTACATGACTTTCAGAAAGCAGAGCTGCTCAAGAAGCTGTGGGTTTTATCTGCTTATCTTCCATTAGGAATGTTGAGACAGATCTTCAGTGATTTAGCTGTGGTGTTGCTTCATCTATCGTGATCCAAAGAAATGTTGTCACATAGAGGTGACAAAAACTAGGGAAATGTGCCATCTTATCTGTCAGCTTTATTATGTGGTATGAACAGATGGCATGTGACACCTTCATCAGCTGCTTTCATGTTCATTAAAGCTATTTTAGCAACAGGGCTTTACTTGCTGTCTGATTTCTTGTCTTTGCATCAGAGGATAACTGTACCTCAGATTATTTACTTTACCACAGGATTAATTTCTTTGTCTCTATGTATCAGCATATATATATATGTGTGTATATGTATTGATGCACACATACATAAATATTTATATATATACATCTATATGCTTCAGCTAAGTTATAAAACAACTTCCACTTCAGTCTTTGCTTATGATTTCAGTGTCAAAAATCTATAGTTAACCAGAATGCTTAATGAAGTGAGGCTCACAACTTCTCCATCCTAAACCTGGTTTGTCAAAGTTTCTGATACTTTGGAATCTTTTAGTAAAAACAGGTTAAATAGCACCTGAAATTGTCAGTTTTTACTTCTACCAAATTAGTGATTTTGCCACAGCATTTAAATGGTCATAAACTTAGGCTTTTGCTTGTATCTGTACTGACAGTAATATTAATTTAATAACTAACCTCTAACACTGACACACTGGGAGTTTCAAAATCAGCTTTTTCTAGCTTATCCACTAAATAAAATACTTTTATAGGTAGCTCTTGTACTCTTGTACTTCTGAACTGTGTTGTTCCAAAACTTGTACTTTCTTATTCATTCAGGTGAAAAGAACTGAGCAGGGCACCCTTCTCATAAAATGCTCAGAAGCTGTAATTTCTTCCAAGTCCTGTCATACTGGTGAAGAGATTTATGGAACCAACAGCAATTTATACAGAAATGTACCCCATCTGCGTTTCTTATGATTTATGCCCCTTTGATGTGTTCTTGGAGGAGCAAGGAGGAACATTACACCAGAACAAAGCAGTGTTTGGCAAATGATAAATCATGGCTTCTCAAAAGCCAGTCAAGCATTTCTCTGTTTACACAGTATTCCTGGAGTGACAGTACAATGGTCCTGTCCATAAGCAGTGTGCAACGTCACAATGGTCTTAACTCCCAGACCATACATTCCTGCTGCCCCTTTTGTGCTGGCATTAGGAGCTATGTGGCTGTGTTGTGAAAACGAAGTTTTTCTCTTTTATTCTGGATAAATGTTATGCAACGTTAGTGAGCATTCCACATTACTTTGGCTTATCCTAGTTGTGAAACTTTTGACAAGTTAGAATGTGAGGAAAAAAAAGTGTTTGTCAGTATTGTAAGCCCATATTTACAATCTCTTTCATCCTCTGTTCTGCATGGGAAAAGAGGACCAGTCAAAAGCAAATAAGTCAGAAAGATACATAAATTGCTTTAGGTTATTAGGGCATGCTGTTGCTTCTTGCCCCTTCTCCATTTCCTACACCTTCTCACTTGACTGAGTTGACAGTGGTATGTCTGTTTCCTGATAACACTTCACAAGTGTTCTCCTCCATGTTCATTCCCTGTATATTGGCTCTTTTTTCTTTTTCTTAATATTGAACTCCTTGAATCCTGCTCTGTATGTACCTTTCATTTCTAGCTGGTTCTACTGCATGAAACAGGATTGTATAGCCACCCTTTCATGGATGAAGGAACCCCACCATTTGCTTTTATCAGTCAGTATGCCCTAGTAAAGAGTTTTGGGTACCATGTAATACTGGACTTCAAAATCTTTGGCATACTGAGTTTTGCAGATGGCTGACTAGGCTGAGTGATGATACATTTCACTATAATTAATTGTAGCAATAAGCTTCGAAGTACTACTTCTAGGTACATTAGTATGTTTAATTATATTGGGGTAATTTTTGCTTTTATAATTTTTATAAATAATAAAATCCTGACTTCCCTATATGGAGAAGATTAAGAACTAGAAGACATGATAAACTTCAAAATAAACCTCATTGATTTTTACATAAGGCCAGGGACATGCCCATTGTCCTGTTTTGAATGAATTGTGAAGTGCCTGCAGGTTTGTTTTTTTTTTTGTTTAACAGAAGAAACTGATCAGGGCCTGCCAAACAGGCTATGTTCTGGACCAAAAATCTGTGAACTGAGATATTAAAGACCCCTTATAGATAACACTTAGAAAACACAACAGATTAGCCTAATTGTATAACTATATGTGTACTTCTTGAAGGCATTTACTACAGGTTTCTTCTGGAAGGTATTTTGTTCAAAACAGAGGACACCAGTGAACACACTCTTCATTCATCCATTGCTGTGGGTATTGTTTAATGCAATTCCAGAAACCTGTGTGTGACAGATAATAAAATTTGGCAAGTGATGGTAATGTACTTTATTAGCCTCTAATATCTCTATGGGAAGCATAAGTCAAGATTTTAAATATGTTGTTTAACCCATAGTCTCAAGACATTCATCATTACAATAAGTGTCTAATGCTGTGTCTAATATTACCAGTCTCAGCTATAAAAGGAGATCAGTTGACTTGTATACTTCTTTTTCCAAGGTAGAATGTTTGACAAGTCTCTTTCTCTTGGCTCAAATCTTGCCTATCTCACATCAACCATTGTTGTTAGTATTATTACTGTGACCACCACCATCATCATTACTAGCAAACAAAACAGACTTATGCATTACTGATATAAGATACAGCCTGTGTGTTTCTGAGTAGTGTAAGCGATAAAATAGTAGTATCCTCAAGCAACCCCAAGCTGACCAGATCCTCAACTTGCTTGGCCTAAGGTAAGAGACTCCACAAAGAGGAGAGCAGCCACTGCTGTCATTCTTAATAGCTGATGATGAGCTGCGAGGACCCTCTATCCAAAGAGCTCTCAAAGAACAGCAGAGAGATAACAACAGAGTCTAAACTCAGTGTAAAACAAATAGCTTAGCCTTTATTATAACCTTCACCAAATCTTTGAAATATAGATTGCAGAGTTCATCTGTTGCACTGTACTAAATTAACTAAAGTCATCACACATTCCTCAGTTTTAGGCATGACTGTAGGGAATTGGCCAGTGACTGATTATAAAAATACCTTTATAATCCTCTTTTGGCTATAAAATTTTCATTTTCTAAGATGACACACTGCAAGCCTTCAGTGTTAGAAGGAAGAAATTGCTAACTTCTGGGAAAATTATTTAAAATGTGTGATGGGAATGGACAATGCCATAGAGCTTGAACATATCTCACACCAAAGGCCATTTGAAGTGTGCAGAGCTTTGTTTCTTAGATGTCTTTTATCTCTCTGTTTATCAAACAGACTTTCTCAGACCTTCTTTTTTGTGTGTGTGGTTTTTTTTTAATGGTTTTGGTTTTGTGTTTTAAGATCTAGCTATCTTTGAAAGAAACAGCACTATCAGTTGAAAAAGAATGCTCCTGGATGATAAACAGCTGGCAGATGATGCTACTGAAAGTGAAAAAGCATTAGGGCTTCTCTAACCTTTGCTTAGAGCTAAGGATAACTCTACCAACATACTGGATTGAGAATGAGTAAAACAGAGGAGAGAATTTAATCTGCTCCACCACTGTCCTCCTGGGTATGCCAAGGAAACCACAGCTGCATTTGGGTCTTTTCCATTTAAGTGTACCAAGAGATGAGCTGCAGATTAACAGGTTAGTGTACTTGAGAGGACAATAAGACAGCAATTAAGTTTATTCAAATACTTTGAAAAGACACCTTGTATCTTCAAATCTTCATCTGGTGCTATTTTTGCTGTGATATACAATCTATTTTTTGATGGCCAGTCTGTTAAAGCAGTCACAGACAATGATTAGTGCTAGTGTGAGCCAAAATGTAGTTACTCAGTTTCCATTTTGTAAGGTTTACATTACATAGATAGCTTGTAATGTAATTCTAACTGATAGGAAAAATTAATTCAGTAATTAATTAAGTACCTCTCCAGAACAAATGGACCTATGGGTATTCCCAAAACATATGGTTCAAATTACTGCTGATCAAGTCTGCATTTACCTCATGTACTGGCATTTCTAATCAACCAGAGCATGGCTCAGTGCCCACACTATACAGCTTTTCCTGACAGGTACCTTGAATGAATACCCAAAAAGCAGCTGAGAGTGCTGTCAAGAATGACTGATGAACATCACTGGCTTCTTGCACTTTTAGGAACTTTGTGTTCAATTCTGTAGACCTCAGGGATTCAAGGAATTTTGGAGACAGCAGTTTTTCTGCATCTGAGTCAGACAGGTTTCAACACCCATATTGATAGGAGATGCTACTCAGTGAACTTCGGTCTTGAGTTTTTATATTCCTTCCTGCAATGCTGCAAAAGGAAGTGGTGTTTCCAGCACTTTAAGCAGCCAGGATTCTCAGTTCACTAGTTTATACTACTGCTGAGACCTCTCCAGTCACTCAAGGCCTCTTCAGGATTTTAAGTGTGGCTCACCAGTGAGACTTTTTTGCTTAAGAGTAGTGACAATAATAGCCACAACTATTTTGTTAAGAAAAATTGTAGCCTATGTAGAGGAATTTGATTCTACTTAGGAAAGATCCTTTCTGATTTCAGTAGCAGAAATAAATGTAAACAGAGAGAGTGTGAAAATAAGCAGAAATCTAGGAATGGCCTCTGCTATTACTTTGCTTTTTACTCCTGGAAAGGAATAGGGGTGGTACATACCACTTAGTTAAAGGTATCTCCTCACAGCTGAATGAAGGTGCTGTTACAGTGTTATGCTGATTTGCCTTTACCAAACAGTTTAAGATAGCATACATTAAAAAAAGGCATTACACACCCAGTGACATGCACTCTCCTGTGTATTAGCAACTTGAACTTAAGGTGTTCAGAGAACTGGGCTGTGCATTCTCTTCAAGCTATAGCCCATTAAGTTGCTTGCTAAGTGTGTAAGTAATAGCAATAGTTAGCTGTAAATGTTCTTAATTTCCTTTGGGATTGGGTTAACAGTATATCCGAGATTTGAATCGATCCTTGTGAAGGTACTACAACTCAGCTGCATCCAGCAGGCTCTGTTTTGCTTCTTGTTTAGCTAAATTAATTTGTTAGGCAGACCATTTGTCAAAATTAGCTATTGTTTGTTGGGTATTCGTGACTGTACGGGAGGAGATGTACCTGAAAGTCCACTTGCTCTCAGTGGATAAAACTGAACAGGACCTTCACTTACTCATCATAGCCTGAGAAACAGAAGTTTGGTCCAGCCTGTGATAGAGTGACTTAGAGTAATGCACCTCAGAAGTGATCATGCCTGGGTCATTGTGACCATTGCTTATCTGAGGAGACAGGATGACTCCTGCTCAGCTGGAGGTGATAAAAGGCCTTCTTTCAGGCTTACTACAAATATCCTCAGGGCTTAACTTGATGCACTTTCCTAGATGCTGTATGGAGGATAAGGCCAGTTGTTGTGCTAGTTCTTCAAAGGATTTCTATTCCCTAATCAGCAGTAACTCAGCCATACTGCCTCCTCTTGAGATCTGCCTTGGAGGCATGCTGGTGCCCTGAGGGACATCACTGGTCATGAGCAGAATTTTAGTGTTTGCTAGCAGTAGCCATGGGTCCTGTTGAACTCTGTTATTGAAAAGCCTGGAGCAATCCTGGCTGCGCTCCCTCTGGGAACAGTCTTTTGGTCTTTGTGCACAAGGACAGTATCTGCCTACATGACAGTTACACTGTCAAAATCTGGGTTATGTTCCCAGGCAAGCTGTTGGTCATCTGCAGGAGCTGAGAAGATAGTCACAGCCAGCCGCAAATTGGTGTTCCCCTGAGGAAAGGAGAAGAACTAAGGCTATTAAGGCCTGACTTGCTACTCTTGTGTCTCCTCCAGGGGATGAACATCTCTATTGCTACTGACAGGGATTGTCAAAAACCACTAGTAAATCCAGTACTGCAGACTGTAAGATAAATTAACAGGCTGTAAGATAAATTCGCATGCTGTCAGGGGTGTGCGGACTCCCTCACAACTCCAGCAAAGCATCTTCTTCCATAAGGGCTTGTCACTCACTATTCGTCTTTCAATTCCCTGATAGCTGCTCTTCTTGGTCAGTTTATGGTGATCCAGAGGGAGTCTTGTGTGCATCCAAACTGTTGTTATCCTACTACTGTTGCAATGTGTACTGTGTTCATTGCTATGAGCCTCTCTCACAGTGTGCTGTTTTTCAGCATCTATTTACTGGACAGCCATTTCCTCTGTTCACAAAGGAACCATTTTCTGTCTTTAATGGAAGATAGAGGAATGAAAACAGCCACCTTTGTCTTCTACCACTTCCCCTTTCCCCATAGAGGGTTCGGGAGCATAGAGCGAGAGGTGACTTACCTAATTTCTAAGCAGTAACAGCTTTATTAGCCAGCCTTAGCAGCTGGACAAAGAAGAGAGGGTACACACAGGCTTAATCATAGAAGATAAGCTATTTCTGTAACAAAATTGGATTGCTAAAAATTTACACTAAAAGAATTCCATAACATTATGTAGCAAACCAACATAGTACTGGAAATACCTTTTCAACTAAATACATAAAATTTAAATATATTTAACAAACCATTCATTGCATTGAAGAAATGCTGTATAGTCTTGCTGAGACCACAAGATTCATTCATTTTTCTCTAGGTGTTACAGTGAACTGAAGACATGAAATGAATCTGATGATTTTAACACAGTGTATTGATTTGTGCAGTTCCAGTATGATGTGGAAAGGGGCTTTGTTTTATTCTGCATACAGATGCTTCCTACAGCAGGCAGCAGAGGCATCCTAAGTGAGTAGTGTGATTTTCCAGGAGGAAAATATCCTGGGGTTCTAGAAACAGCAGTTATGGAAAAAATAACAAGGACCAATTCTCACCTTAAAAGTGATGGGAAGAGAAGAGAAGGAAATCAGACAGAATGTTTTCCATTTGATGGTATAGTCAGGTGTAAATATACACTTTGAGTAGTATTTTTCCAGTTAAGTTCCACTAAAACTGTATGGAATCTCTCTGTATGAATTATAATGCCTGCACTAAGAATTATTGTGTATACAAAGGAAAATAATCTCATCGTAAAACAATTGGAATGACAGATGGGTACATATGACAAACAAAGTATTAGATTTTTGACATTTATCCTTTAGTTCCACTTGCTTTATTTTGTAGAGAAGATGAGTTATTTTTATTTCTCCGTAAGAGCTAAGATAGCAATGCTCCTCCCAGTCAACAGAAGCTAATGGATACAAAAGAAACTGTTGTATGGATAATTAGGAAACAGAAAAGTTAATGCAGATACTCTAACATCTGTTAAAACCATTTGTTTTAAGCATCTTGAATGGCTCTGAGTGTGTTCAGTGGGACATATGTGTCAACCCACAAAATGGTCTGGCTGGACTCCTGTGGAAATCAGTTAAGGGACAGGTTTTTTTCTTCAACTGATTTTTTTGTAAAATACTCTCTGGTTGGAAATCTTTGATAAATATTAGTAAACATGAACCCTTATTTATGGCAGTCTTTGCATTTGCTAAATGCTTGAGACCCAGACAGGCATAAATGCACATTTTCACCATTACAACTCAAGAAATGGTTTGTCTTTTCCCAGTATGGTTGAATGAATATGTTAATGGATTACACTAGCTTAAAAAGAAGAAAGTGTACAAATGCATTGGTTATTTTTATTCCATTCAGACTCTGATTGCTCTTAATAACACTGAGATTATAAAGAGGTTTTTGAACTGATGATCAAAGTACATTGGCATTGTGTTGTTTTCTAAACCAGAAAAAGGTAGGTGGAAAAAACCCATATGGGACTGAGAAAGATTTTATAAGATGTAGAAAAGACACCTTCTTTTAGGGAGAAAGAAACTCTGCCAGTGGTAATTGATGAGATTGTTCTCTGTTCAGAGTGCTTATGTAAGTATGCATTTATGCTTGGCCAGGTAGGACATGGCAAATCAGGAAAAAAAAGGCAAGATTCTTTGGGAGCAAAACCCTTTCAACTATATGAAGCTGACGGTATTGTACTGAATAAGAATTTTTCTGACTTCAATTCTTTTTTGTGATAATTTTTTCTTTCTTTGTTGATGAGAAAACTATAGTTTTGAAGTGGACTCTTCAGTGATTTTTAAAGTACTTGTTAAAAGACTGATAAGGTAGAATAATTAATTAGTCACAGTGGCTGTTAAGTCTGTTCTGCTTAACAAGGATGACACGATGTAGGGACTATAGACTTGAATAAAGAAAGACTTAGGTCTATCTGGGATGAATAGGTCATTTGGTGATTGTGTAAATGTTGCTTACAGAAGTTCTCTGTGAGTAGGATGGTGTATCAGAGGAATGCTGCAAACAATAAATTACTTCTCCTGAAGAACTGTTGAAGGACCGAGGATATTAGCTGAATGACCTAAGTTTAGTTGCAGCTACTTGAAAAGATGCTCAGCATAAAGTAGATTCCTTTCTGTAAGGAAAAGGAAAATACAGACTAAGTCCTAGTTAACTGGACTTTTAGGGTAATTTCCTCCCTCCCAACTTCCCTGTGAAGTTATGGAACTGGGGTTTTGAAAACCATACTGCAGAATGCAGAAAGCCATGGTTCTTCTCATGCTTTGCAAATACTATTGTTGCCCTCATGCAGTTCACCCTGACCTAATAAGCCAAACAGAATCCCTTATCACTGTACCAGCAGTGATGCTCCCTGAGCCTGCCTGGGGATGGACAGCATGCTGTGCCATGAGATATCAGAGCCTGAAGCTTTCATATCTCTTCATGGGGCCTCTCTATGAAGCTGGAGGAAAGCTTCATACACCTGTTTGCAGACTCTGTAATCCACTTCTTTTCCTAGCCACCATCTTTCTTCTCCACACAGAAACAGGCATTGCCTATATAATCTAGTAAAACAGACTACTGCACTGACCAATTCCATGCCTATGATGCCTTAGGATTTCTACATAACTGTAGCTTTTTATATAACTGTATAATTTCTCACACTCGAAGTAGCAGCTAAGTTTCTAACAGTTTCTCACAGTTTGTGCCACATTGCTGAACTTCTGTTTAACTATCTTTACAAGGGACAGGATAGCAGCAAGGGCATCATGTTTGGGACACATGCACCAGACTCTGGACCAGAATAACAAGACATACTGTAGTATGTCTTGTTATACAACAAGACATATAGAACAAACAAGACAAGACAAACATATAGAACAAAGAAGACATATAGAACAAACAAGATAGAAGACCCCAAGCCACTGGAGGCACTCCAACGGGATGGTTCTGAGGGTGGTACCAGGGTGATACTGGGGCAAAAGTTTCTTGGGGTGGATAATTAAGTAGTGTTACTAATTTGTAAGAACCCTATATTGTGTGTGCATCTATATACTTAGTGTACTTAGTGTACTTTTATTAAAGAACCGCTCTCTACTTTTCCTATATTAATATTGTCTTGAAAGCTTTTTTTCTCCATTTTAGGTAAGAGGTTAGCAACGAAGATGGGACAAGGGACCTGCAACTTCTCTGGACTGAGAAATTTTATGTATGAGAGATTCTTCTGCTGGCACTTTTAAAAGAATTTCTCGCACCGACCTGAGAAGCCCAGATCCTAAGAATCCCACACAGGCACACAGAAGTGAGGGTAAGGTAAAGAGCATGTCTTTTTGGTTATTGTTTTAGGCAACACTTAAAGTAATTTCTTCTCAAGAAAACTAAGGCAAATTAGCAGAAGTAGTGAAGAAGTGTTGAATTCAGTCATGTTATTCTGCCATGGAAGCTCCCATCCAGGCGTAACATTATTAGATCGCAGCAGCTTTCTCCTGCTCCAGGGAAGAATGTTAATATGATTGAAGTGCAACTGTACACTCCTTATTGTGGGTGAAGGGTTAGTGAATTTAATTTAATAGTCTGTGTTGGTGTACTTCTACAGTCCTGGTGGCAAACCCACACTAAATGCCACAAAGAAGTCTGATTGAGTTTTTTGATTATTCCTTTTGGTAGTGAGGCATTTTAAAAGTATACAAGAATGCCTGTGTCATCTGCTTAACTTGGGTGGCTGTGTCAGGCGCTTAGGTGCCTCTCAGTTTAGTCCCTTTAGTCCCTTTTCCCACTTCAAATCATTTGGCATGAGTCTGGGAGTAAGTCAGTTTTGAGCTGGCACCAGGACTTTTTTTGACATGAAAGCACACATTTTGAATGCAAGAGCTTTTTGTGACCTTCTCATTTGAGTAATTTTACTGTTCTGCGCAGCTGCTGTTACATATCATGTCATAGGTTGCTTGTTCACCTGAGTCCAGTTCTCAGCAGACTTATGGAGCTATGGCAGTGTGCAGATTGCAGGCATGCAGTTGCACCCTTTTTGTGTAATTATTCTCTGTTTTGGTGACTTGAGCCAGCAAACCAGAGTTTTCTCGTCTTGCCTTTCATTTTTTCCCCTGTATCCCAGTCCTGTAAGACCGGTAACTAAACCCATATAGTCCATAAAAGGTAGCTAAGATACCCTGCTGGCAGAAGGATCATTGTTGCTGTGCAAGATATCCAGCTTTCCTGGGAAGCATTTAGGCATTCACAGATTAAACACCCCTGCAGAAAACCCAGTGGCATAGTAAGTGCCTCTGGATTTCCTTAGTGCTTGTTTTATTGGAGAAAAGGTTTGTTTACATGGTTTAATATCTCTAATTAGTCTGCATTGTTGCTTAACCGCTGCTTTAATTTGCATTACAATTGGTCTTTGAGATTGATAACTGAAAACATTTTCTTCAAGTATTACTACTCTTTATGCTTTGTTTTATGTCCACATTTCATGGGTCCCTGTGCAAAAAATTTTTTTTTTTTTTTTTTGATTGGGAGTAGCAGGTATTCCTGTGACTAGTCTGACCAGCTGTCTTCCTTCTCTTTCTTTTGTGTTAACAGATCAAATTTATCTCATAGAAACAAATGCTGCCAAGTGGTTGATATTAATAATGCATTGAAAGCTGCAGCCACATCTGATGTTTTCTTTTACTCTTGAGGAAAAGTATTATTGTAAACCTTTGAATGCTCCTTTTGTTCCTCCAGTGAGAGTAATCTTGAGGGTTCTCGAGGTACTCAATGAAGGCTTACAGGAATGTAAGTGGGCGTTTTTGAAAGAAAAAAACATACTACTTTTTCACTTTCTTCCAAAGGAGTGTGTCTCCTGCCATGGAGGAATGAAAGGTCTGGAATTACATGCTACCTATTGAATTAAACCTGGATACCACTTAGAGTTGTTATCCATCATTATGCAGGATTGTTTCCTCATATATCTTTTTGTTGTTAGTTTTTTTTTCCTGGCTCATACTTAAAGGAGTCAAAAGACGGTGGTTTTTCATCTCATCCTCAGAGTGGAGGTCAGCAAGGCTCTGAACAGACTTTGTTGCTCTCTAAATTTCATTCCCCCTTTGAACACCTATAAACTTGAGGCAACCAAATCTAAGCTCATCTGCTGGAGTCCCAGACCCTTTGGCACTGAGGTCCTGCAGTCTGGGACCAGAATGAGGTGTCTGCTCCCTGTTCCTGCAAGGGATGTTCATGAGTGTTGCATACTCAGCTTGGAGCTGCACAGAAACAGCAAGTATGACATAGTGTGCATGGGTATTTGAAATCCTAGCCACCTCTTTTGGACCCAGCTTTACTGGACAGCCTAGTAGCTTGCACAGCAAATGAAGGACCAATGCATTGGTCCTAGAATCTTTTCCAAATGCCATAGTTTTCTTTTTCATAACACATGAGTAGCATGGTTAGTTACAACAAGAAATGCTCAGGGTATCTTCACCCTCACTCTACCTCACTTTGATACTAGACCAAACCTGTTGATGCTCTCTCCTGGCATCTGAAAGATGTGGCTGTCAACTGGTATTGAGAAGAACTGTGGTCTTAGCCCTCTGGAGGTGCTGTGGTAAGAGGCAACACCTCCCCAAATTGCATAATATCTTTTTCCATTCTCTCTGTAAACACGCCTATTCTTAAGTCACCTTCAAGGAGTTACTCTGAAGGACTTTGAGCTACTTTCTTTTCAGCATGTGTTTCTTAATATGCGTTTTTTTTCAAACAAGATCTTACTGTGTTTTCTGTTTTAGTTTCTGTCTTTTGTTATTTTCTGTTTTGTTCCCTGTCACTGAACTGATAGATGTGATGAATACTAGTGTCACAGAATCACAGAATCAACTAGATTGGAAAAGACCTCTGAGACTGAGTCCAACTTTTGACCTAGCGTCAGCTGTGCGTGTTTCTTGTTCAGCCCGTGGAGCAAATATTAGACCTGGTTCTGGGTCTCAGATGCCTCTGCTACATCTGTATTTGTAGGCTCTAATGAGACAAATGCACCTACCTAGGTAATTATCTTGGGCTTGCATTTCTTTCTACAATTTGCAATCCATTGCAGAGTACTCACTTCCAGACCTTTGTCTGTGTAGAGCGTTTTGTAATTTCTGGCACAAAAAGAATCAAAATCTAAATGACATCCTTTATGGCCAATAGAATTTTGCCCTAAAAGGCAGACAGTGTGCAGGGTAGCAATTTGTTGACTCTAATGACATTAGGTGTTCCAGTAGACTAGCACTTTCACACCTGACCTTGCAGAGTCACCCTGCAGAAATTGATAAGGCATTGGAATCCACATCAGGGGAGTAAACAGACCATTTGATGATTTTATAAATCAGAAATCAGAATCTCAGAAATATCTACATCTCCTTTCTGCAGAGACCTGCAGAAGTACACTGTGGTTCACACAGAAGAGAAAAACCTAACCAGTGACTGAGAGTCAGCAAACTTGTTTGAAGTTCAAATAAATTTTTATGTTCAATTTGTTACACTTTGTGTGTATGTGGTCTGCTGTTTGACTAGTACCACCAGTACACTGGCCTTAACTGTGACTCACTGGTTTTTGAAGTAATGGGACACCAACTGAAAGAAATTTGAAAATACAGATTTAGTGGGATTATTACTTTTCTTGTTTTAATGGTATCTAGCACACCTACAACTATTGCACCCAATTTCTCATATATCCACTGACTGAAACCTGCTCTTGTGTGTCTCTCTCTCTTTAACTAGAGATCCCTCCTGGATCTACATAGGAAAATTTCTGAAACAGTCTCAATGTCCCCTATACCTTACTCTACCCTTTCTAATACATAGCCCTTGGGAATGAGGCCACGTGTGATTGTGTGTGTGTGTGTGACCTTTTTGTTTTTGTGCTGAATGCAAGCCCTCAGAGTATGTGATGGAAGAGTAAACGAAATCTGAGAGTGACATGTGTAAATGGTGGTGGGGATCCTTGGGATCCTTGGTCTGAGAACCAAATGTTGTCATGATGGAGTAGCAGAAAAATGGAGTGAAACAAGCTGCTGCGCTGATGGAAGGAGAGCTTAGTGTTGAGACTGGAGTTTGTGTAGAGAGAATAACAAGTAAGTTATAGAGATAAGAAAAGGAGATGGTACACAGATGAACATCTGTAAGGGTTAGGTTGGGTGTAGAAAACTGAACAGCAAGGAAGAAAATAAGTTAGGAAGAACACGAAAGCTCAGAGAAAGTGGAATTCTAATATCTGGAGGAAGTGGCTTGGGAAGAGTCAATGAATTTTGTCATGGTAGAGAATAGAGGAATGTATGTGCTGATATATTTGCACTGTCAAATGACAAGAGTTCTTCAAGTCTAGGAACACCAGCCAAAATCTGTTACTGGGGAGTTTTGAGAACGTACTGTTCTGCCAAGTTAATTCCTCACTACATCCTGCTGCTGTGATAGACATGTGATTTTTGCACGTAATTGTTCAGTAGGTATGCATCCTATTGTAACAACACAATTTTTTGTGATCCCAGAATAGTTTGCTGGAGGGAGATGGACTTTATAGGAAAATGTTGTGAATTTCAGACCATGATTTCAGTGCTTACCATAGTCCCTTCTGTAGAGAGAGATTCCACAAGGCCAGTGCTCTTCTCAAGTCATTTTGAAGATGTAAGAGGCTTGCGAACCTTATGCTGGATCTTTACACACAGGTATAATTTAGCCTTAAGACATAACTTGTATTGAAGTGAAGTGTGACTATTAAAGCTGGGGTTTGGCACAAGAGTGTGGTCTGTTTTCTGACCTAAGCCATCAGGGTAGCCAGGAAGCTGGAGTTGCCAGTGAATATTTGTGCAGAGTTTATCCCTTTGGCCAGGCTTGCTTAATGACATCATTTCTGTGGCAAGATAAGGTTGCTTCACTGCTCAGGGAATTAATACAACCTCCAAATTTAGAATGATGCAGGTTAAGTATCAAGCCAATGTATGTCACTTATGTTCCTGCAGATTAATAGAAATAATAGGCTTATTAATCATCTTCAGGAAGGCAAAATATAATGAGAAGGCTCAGTTTCTTTTTTACACTCTAACATTGCCATAAAATGGATTATGAAAGTCAGCGCCAAAAATATTGGATAATAAGAAGGCATTAGATTTTTCTGTCTATGCTCAAAGATGTTCTCGGGCATTCCAGAGGAGATTCCCACAAAACAGAAAAGTGGATCTGATAAGCAAACTCTTGGCTATAAAATATATTAAGACTCCTAACTTTCAATAATACTCCTTTAGAAATGGCTCACCACATTAACAGTAACAAAAGTATTAGCAAGAGAAAAACAGGACCTTGAAATTGTCCTGGGTTTAAAACTTAAGCTAAAGAAGAAAAAATTCATGTGTGTTGTGCTTACACTGTGTGGTGTGGCTTTTCTCTTTACACCTGAGGTAAAGTGTAAGTATAGTCCCTCATCAAAATACTGTGAAAATATTGTATTCAAATGCATAGGTAGGGGAAGTTGAGACAGCCTAGCACTGAGCAGCATAGGATGTGATTTTTATAGTTTGAAACCACTCTGGGAGATATTTTGCTATTGAAGTTATGTTACATGTGAGCAGCTTGGCAGAGATGATTAACATTGATTCAGCTGCCTATCATTCAGTTTCTCTGTGTTCTGAACTGTAAAAATGGTGTTATAGGAGACAGATAAATTTCTGGCATAATTTAGAAGGTTAAACCAAGGCTAGCAAAAGCACACAGAACTCCTTGTATGCATATTTTTTTAAGAGAGATCAACTAAGCCAAATATCCCATTAATTCTTGTAAAGAAAAGTTGAGATAAATGCAAATGCATGAAAGGACCTGCTCTGTTACAGCTGCACTGGTTGATCATTTCACCACAGAAACCTCCAAACATCCTGAAGTGGTAATTCTGTACTGTTATAGCTGGAAAAAAATAAAGTATAGCTGGATCTAATTCCCAATGTCTTTGCAGGATTCTTCAATTGTTCCAGTCAGTGTAAGGGCACCTTAACATTCATGGGGAATCAATCCTGGACTACTTTAGAAAACTCTGAGTGTTTTTTTTTTTCATAGAAACAATTGTATTAAGTATTGCTTTTATACATCTTAAATAAATGGACCAGTGATAGCTCTATACAACAGTTTAAGTTGATAAAATAAATAGCTCTTGTGAATAAAAGTCAGAAAATCTTAACTGGCCCAGTTGAATTTTCTGTAAGATGATGTGGATTATAAAATGAAATATAGACAAAATGAAACAAATTTGTGTGGCAAAATGGTATAGGAGACTGCTCTGAATATAGGATGGCATGACTGAGTTTTCTTCCTAAACTTTGATTTTGCACATTCTTATATGCAAATATTGTAAATGCAACAACATTATGATTACAATTACACAAACAGAGAGGATTTGGGGTATCTCTGTACATGAGGTTGTCTGTGAAGTCATATGAAAATACCTTTAGAAAACTTTGCAAACAAATTTAGTTCTCATGTTAAGAAGAATGCATGCACCTTTACAAAACTGTAAAAAAAATTATGTAGTTTAGAATAAGCTATGCAGAACCTCCATATCTTATACTGACACTTTGAATATATTATGTGTGCATAAGGGTACTCTGATAGCTTTCGTTCAGATCTTCCAATAGTTAATTGTCATAGCCTCAAGTTGGCTATGCTCCCAGATATTGAAAAGAGAATGAGCAACCCATGTCAAAGCTTATGTGCAATATTCATCAGTGTTTCTTCACATTTTCTTTTTTTTTTTATCTGCTTACTCAAGCAAATACAAGCTAGATTTCCTTCCCAGAAGGTTTAATAAGAGCAGGCCAAGCTGTGGAACTGCAATAGAGCTACTTGTATGTATGAGAGAGCCTCTTACATGAACATGCTAATCAAAGTCTGAACTTTTGTGAATTCTAAGTAGAACAAAACAAGAGAAAGAGTCTCAGCATTTACTTCTGGCTGCCTAAAACCAGTGTTCTTTTGTTGGTGCATTGTAGTAAATACCTAATATGAAACTATAAATATAATTCAAATTAAGGTAGAGACATTCAACAGCATGATGGGTCAGCTAATACTCAATTCCTCATTCAAGTTTCCAGTTATCCTCTGCACCTCAAATGCTGTGATACTGACACTTCTGGGTTTTTCTGTGTTGATATTTTGACAGCATAAACTAATATAATTTTATGATATTGAGTTTGTCTATTAAGAGCTTCTCTGGGTTACTTATCATAGAATAACTATCTAAGTCAATGTTAGCAGTTAGGTGCGCAGAATAGCTTTTGCAGTCCATTACACTAATATATTGGAATCGTTCACACCTACTGTATCCACATGCATCTTATTGATATAAGACATTTAAAATGATGTCACTTAATATATACCTAAACTCTTAATTTAGAGCTGAACATTGCAGATGAAATGGGCACTAATTCTTAAATAGTTCAAGTGGAGAAAAATGCTATAATGCAGTAAAATTTCAGGAATACAGTGAAGTATTGGAAGTTTTAATGTATTAGGCATCTTACAAAGTGTCAGACTTTTTAACATTTTGGTGTGTTTGTTTCCTACTCCTCTCTCTGCTTCCTCTGTCCATTCTGCACTTGAACTGTGGGTGAAAGCCAGTGAGGTGCAGATAGTCATCCATCTCTAACTTGTCCTTAGTGGGAGCTAGCAACTAACAGGATTGAACCTGACATAACCCCAACATCCAGTGGTTCCTTTCCAGCCTGTCTTGACAGTGGTAGAATGTCATTCCTGATGATTGCTTTTTAGTAGCCAGAAGGAAATGATCAATTACTGTTAGCCTATTCCTTGCTACTTGTTAGCCTACCCACTTGCTTGTGAGAAAAATGAGCACCTGGGAGGTTAACCCATAGACAGAATTCAAGGCTTGAGAGTAGAGAACACAAACACTGGTTTGAGACTTTGAAAGTTACTCATTTAGGTAAAGAATGAAATGTGCAATGAGAAGAATATAGAAGACCTGACCCTTTGCTTGTTTCAAACACTCCTTTCAGACACTATATTCAGTTAAAAGGGGAATGTAAAAAAACCCCATCGTGCTTCAAATATCCTAGCTTGCATGTACACTGAGAAATGGCACAAGAAAGCAAGGAACTACATAAACTGATAATTTCTGCTTCTGTCCTTAAGAAAAAAATACTAGGATAGCAAGATGTGTTTACACAGGAATTGTAAATGTGGTTTGCTGATATTAACACACAGAAACATTTATGGTAGGAATAATCCCTTGAAACAGAATTGTTGGATCTCTCCTGTTTGTGCATCTCCGCCCTAATGGTATCCCTGCCTCCCTGAAAGAGCATATTATGTCTGTAGCACTGAGACATATCTGCTAAAACTGGTGCCACCTCATGCTCAGCACCCTATCACACACAACCAAGACAACCTGTGTTCCCAAGCATTTGCAGTGAATAGAGATAGATGATAAACTGGTCATCATCACTATTTACACAGTAGGGAACCAAGGCACAGGATTCAGTCAAGCTTAAAAATTTTGGAGTGCCAAAACCAGGCTCTCAAAATCCTTAAGCATGTAAAAAGTCTTTTTCTTCCCTCCCAGGCACTTTAAGGTTAGTGGCACTACTGAGACAAATCTGTGTGAATATTGTGATACAAATATTAAAACTGATGTGAATGGGTATGTGTGGTTCTGGGAGCAGCAGGAGGAATTTATTGCTGTCATATTAAGAGTGTTCCCCTGCCTTCCCATTATAGCTTATCATATTAAATCTGTTAAGCCAAATTTTTTCAGATCTATAAAATTGTACAAGTCCCCTATAAGAGAGATGCTTTCTCTTGTTTTGTTCTACTTAGAATTCACAACAGAGAAGCTTGCGTGCTTTGCTGCACCAGATTTTGGGTAAGGTGTGTTTTTTAAAGATAAAAGGAAGACACTATGTCACATACAAATGCCTTGTTTGTCCTGTGGCACTTCTGTTGCTTTTAAAATAGCATCTTGCATTCTGAACTTCAAAACTCCCTGCTCTAGGCAAAACCAAGGATTTCTCTGAGAGAGCTGTCCTCTGGCCAGCCTCCTATGACAAGAGTTAAGACATAGTTCAGAGTCATTAGTTTGACAGCAAAAATCTCCAAAAAATACAAGTAAAAGTGTGCAGAGATTATAAGGACTCTCTTCTTTTGGATCACACTCAACACACATGCAGTGAAAGAAGGTAAGCTTAAAACCTTCCCCTTGCAATCCTGCTGCAGTGGCAAAGGTATTATGAGATCCTGCATTCTCCTTGACATATATTTTGCAAGATGGCTGTAACAATACAATAAACAATAACATAAAGGTCTGAAAGGAGAAGGGTGGTTGGAAGGAGAAAGGTTTTCTTAACATGTTGAACATCACGGGAAGTGTACATGGTATCTATCAGCTGAGTAGACTTTAGTGGTTTTACAAATAGCTACATTCATAATAATTAATTTAATCTTGTGTTATATGCATTCCTACCCATTATGTATGTCAGCAACCCATAATCTTAGGGTGCCTCTTAGGAGGGGCACATGCTGAACAATTCAGCGACTTATTCCTTTCTCCTAAAACTCTTAACCCACCATTCTGCTGCCACTAAAAGAATTGTATCAGGACCCATTCCTCTATGATCTAAACACATCTGTGCTGCTTGATAGCTCATGAAGCATCAAATGTACAGATGATTGCTGGTGTCAAGGTTTAAAATGCTCTACTTTTTATATCCAGAGCAGAGATGGCTTTAAGGGTGATGGACTGAAGAGTAGGCATACTGCAAAGTCTTGAATTAATGAAGTATAGGATGTGGCAAGAATCTGAGTTTGATTTAACCACCAATTTGAAATATGCCATTCTTGTGCTGTGATTTGTAATTAGGAATCAGATGAAGTTACCTCTGATAGATAAGTTGGGGTTTTTTGTTTTTATTTTTGTTTGTTTGTTTGGTTGGTTGGTTGGTTGGTTGGTTTTTTAATAACACTGACTCAGGAAGACTGTTTTCTTTTTGTGTACCCTACTGCAAGCAACTGGTATCTTAAATCACTGCTTTGTGTTTCCATAGAATTTTCTAAAGAGAGGAAAGGAGGAGGATGAGCATTGTGTTAACCTTTTCTTGCATATTACTCCGCTCTGTAGAATGACTTTCACTACAAGAACACTAGGCAGACGAGCAGTGTCATCTTCACTTCACTGTCCAAATAATAGCTGTGGAGGTGGTTACTGCCAAGAAGGCTGAAAGTATTTAAATAAAAGCAATAAACAAAATCAGTATTTCAAGTCAAGCAGTGAAGTTGCCTTTCTAATTCTGTCATTTTAGTTGGATTGCCTTTGAAGCACATAGCCTGTAAGATCGTGTTTTGATGACAACTTCCCTACTACACACCCTTGTCCAAAGGAAGGCATTTTGCTAGTGGCTCTTCCTTTCTTTGAAAGAAGGAATCTTGTGGCTATGTACCGGTCTAGGACTTTCTGAGTGGGGGGTCAGCTTTGATACTGCCTGATTGTGAGTTTTGACAAAGCACCATGTGGCCTTGCACACAGAAAGCAGGACCCACTTGTTACTCCCCCTTTTTCATGTTAGACTGACTGTTCTGTAGCAATAGGAACAGTGGGCTGACTGCTGTGTGCAGCTTCTAGTCCTGCTGTTGTCTTCTTAGAGAATAGAGCCTAGTATTACACTTTGAATCTAAACCTTGTAATCTTTCTGCTCTTGAATAGGAATGCGGGCAGTGAAGCTCTTTTCTTGCACTCCTAAAACATCTCAAGGGCATGCTGCTGTTTTGTATAAATATAGTAAGGTCCAGTCATGACATTGATGTTGATATTCATGCCACAGATTGCATGCCTTCTGTTTTGAAACCTTCTGTTTTGAACCTAGGCTGTTGTGTGATGTTTTAAAGTGGAACAAAGCTGATTTTTGTGGAGTAAAAACCTAACTGCTTTTTTAAAACTTTGAAAGTGTTCTGACAAAGTCAGAATGAAAAAAAATGTATGTCAGACCCTGAACACTGCTGAGAAGCTGAGCACAGAAGAAAATCACTGCTCCGCTGCTTTTTGCTTCAAGTTTGCATAAATCACTTTCTTAGTGTATTAAATGTAGAAGGATGTACCTTGCAAAAGCAAACCAAAGCAAAACGCATATTTGGATCAGCAACTGCTTTGAAGAGAATGGTCTGAAGGGGAAGAGTTAACGAGACCTGAGACAGTGAAGAAAGCAGGAGATATTAGGACTTAATTTCATAGGGAACTTTGAACTTTAACTGACTTTTGAAATGTTAGTGATAATCATGATCTTTTCTAAACAGTGTGATTCTTCCTTATCAGGACTTGTTTACCAGGATTTATACTATTCCTCATAAGGAGTGAATTCTCATATTAAAAGACTAATGTTTTGTAACATACAAAAAATAAACCACCATAAATAAGTCTACACTTTCTACCCATCTGGACTTCATTTTACTGTGGCATACACAAGTGGCCTGGCTTCAGAGCAAGCTAGAACAAGTAGTGTTTGTATCTAAGGTTGTGGCATGACGAAAACAGAGCAAGAGAAGCAACAGAGTTTCTTCTGTTAAATCTTTGACCTGGTTAAGGTGTTTTCTCTTTCATGTCTCAGTCTCTGATGAAAATTGTCTTAGATAAGCTATAGTTCAGCTAACCTGAAATAAAAGGGTGATAATGAGGCAGAAGAAACTCAGGTCAGCAGAATGCGTCTGCTTTCTGTGCATTTGCCTTAGTCTCCTGGGGAAGAATATTATTGCATAGCTCAAATCTTGACAATTTCTTCTTTAAATATTAAATGTCCACCTATTATGACCATATCAGTTTTCACTATACAGGCCTCGCTCAGTGCTTGCTCTTATAGGTGGCTATGTATTTTCTATGTATTGATTTAATTATCAGTATGCTGTCTTGTTCACAAATTGGATCCTTTCATGTTTTCTCATGTCAAGATATTCAGTAGCCATAGTTTTACTACATTGGATAACAGAATAGCTTTTCATAGTAGAATGCTGTCTCCTGAGAGATTGCTGTCTTGTGAAGTTCTGTATTTTGTTCTCCTGGAGAACCACTCATCCAAGAACAAGCTAAGCTTTGTTTTGTTTTTGACAATGGATGAGATCAGTGCCTGATAGGCATGCTAACACAGACATTAAATAATAGCAATTGCATATTAGATGCTAAAAGCAGCCTGTGGATGTTGTTTAGCATTTTAATGCAATGTGGTTTCCTAGCAATCAAGCTACATTTACTAACAGTCTTTAAATAAATGAGTGTGTTATTTCTAAGGAAAGGTGTTACAAACCAAGAAGCGCAGACATTCCTTTTTCCCAGATTATGTATGAGGAATAACAAGTTTGTTATTGAGATCAAGAGAGCTTGTACCAGGAACTAGCGAACAAGCTAGGGAATGATCTGAAACTTTGAACTGACTGGGAACATCTGATTGTGAAACCTGTGCCTAGCACTAAGGTTTTTGGATAGAATCTCTGTATACTAGAGCCACAGGACTGGATACACAATGAAAGATGCTGTCTCAGTATAATCTCCTTTACATCTATGGCACTTACACTGTTGAACAGTGAGGGAAGGACTTTTTTGTGTAAAAGTTCACAGTTTTGTGACAGAATGAAGCAAATCAATTGTATCATGTGGACAGACTTGCTGTAACACGCTTCTCACTACTGCTTGGCTGAGAGACAGGTACTCTAGAACTTTCTTATGTTTAAACTCTGAGAGAAGCAGATTTTACACTGAGAAGTGACATTAGGCTGAAAAACTCTGGCATATGAATCTGACTTGAGTGCTTGGAGGTAAGTATGTTCGTGTCAATGTCTATCTGTGCACACTTTACTGGGACCTTGGGAAAAAGATGCAGGATGGACTAATGTCAGGTATCACAGAATAGTGCCTGGAAAAAAGCCATGTGTCAGCTTTTCTGATTTTAAATTGTGTTAAGTTGCAACCTGCTACAGAAGTTAGGAATCTGTGTGAGACAGATTTGATGCGGAAGTTCTCCTGCTGAATGCTCTTGTCTCACTCTGTCACACTGAGTCATGCATTTGGCATTGGTCTACTCTGAGAGTTTTTCAGTGATTTCAACCATGCAGTTACCTGAGACTGCTAGCACTCTGAAAGAGAACATCACGTTTGAATTAGTGAATTAAACTTTTGGCAGTTGTACACACCAGATTTTGAAACAGTTCTATATTTAGAAATTATGTAAACCACTGAATTGTTTTGAACTTTTGGGTTATGAAAGGGTGTGCAGTGCAGTCCTAGTGTGGGGAAAAGGAGCACTCACCAGTTACTCCCAGTGGTAAAGGAGGTTTCCCAGGTATTATCTAAACCTGCTCACAAAAGTCAGAGGGGAAGTCCTGCCCTCAGCTTAAAGGGAAGCAGAGAACCACTCCTTATGACTTCGGAAGGTCTTTCATTTTGCTCTCTGTAATACAGAGCCAGAAGGGTTCTTGGTCTTGCTGGTTGGTGGATACTAACTAAAACCTGTAATGAGCAGATGGTGATGAATGGTTGTTTCCCTTCCTTTAGCTGAACTCCTTGAAGTCCATGAATGAAATATGGGATTCAGTGTTAAGTAGTCTTGTACTAAAAGCCTACAATCAAATGCTCATTTTCCATTCAGATGGGGTACTTTGGTTCCTCCACTTAGCACAGGAGAATTTCTGCCCATACATTAACTCTGACATTTGGAGTAGCAATTTTATATTATCCTCTGTCCAACAGTTACCAGTCTAACAAAGATGATACAAAGAAACTGGCACAACTTTCTGTTGACAGAGTCTAGCAGCAACCTACTAGCACTCTTGGTGAGCATCACTTGGAGGACTGGTGCTTGATTTTACAATACAGTTTATTTTAATAGGAAGATCGATTGCTATTAGAGAATTAGATACTTCCCAGATCACTGATGATTTGAAATATTGCTTCGCATAGTTTCTTCCTATTTGTTTGGAGCTCTAAATGAGTCTGGGTTTTCTGGAGGATTTGGTGCAGGATGGGAGACTACTGCTCTTCCTTTAAGATATTTAATAGCAGCTAATAGAAATTGTCCATCTGACTCTGTCCAGAATTGCAGTAAACATGTTGAGTTTGCTACATCATTCCCAAGTGGCTTGTTCCATTATGACACTATCTTGTACATGAACAATGTAGAGAAACAAGTTTATTTGAAGACAAGTTCAGAGAAGATGAGGTCATGATCTTTTCCCTCTTTTCTTGTTAAACTTCTGCTTGAAATAGCAGTGGTTTTGGATTTTCTATCATACTTAGAATAGTTTAATGTCAGTGCCCCAAAAGTGCATTGAAATCTATTGTTAGACTTGCAACTAACCCAACTGACTTGTTACTGAGGTTTGCTGTGTGAGAAGAAAAGGGAGAAGTGATTTTAACATAAAGCACCATGGGAAGAAGAGGGTACTTATGGAAGTTAGTATGTACTCCTGCTGTGCTTTGAAGCAGCTTCTGAATCCAAAACAAACAGAAGAGTGAAAGGAATATGCAAGGAGTAAGGCACAACAGTGGCCTGGTAGAAGAACTTGCTTTTGTTAGTGGGCATAATATGTGTGCCTTGCAGATACTGATGTTCTGGCCTTGTGCTACAGGACTTTACATCAAGTGTAAGTTAGACAAAACTAGGCACAAGTTTTTGTGGGATCATCCTCCTTTTCCCATCCTTCATTAGAGTTACAGAATGATGTGAGGTCAGACAATTTCTAATCTTGGAGAACATATATTCCACAAATATTTTAGGCTGTCAGGAACTGGTCTGTTAGATCTTTGAACTGGAAAAGCTTCTGTAGTGCTCAGCTGCTCACCCCAAAGGTGTCTCTGAAGGATAAAGCTGCCACTCCAAACCTATCCAAATGTTTTGCCTAATGAAAACTAAGCTATCATATGAAAGCTACATGAATTCAAAAAGATCATGAATAGCTGCACAGGAAGAATTACTACAATACAGCTGTGCTTCTGTACATGTTAGATTTGAGATGTAATGATAGAGTTTTTAGAACATACTCCCATATTCAACGAAGTGGAAAATTCACCTTTTAAACAGGACTGACTCTTTTGAAGATAACAGGATAGTGAAATAACTTCACTGGATGCAGATACACATTTTTTGTAGCATTGTAGCCTCAAGGCTGATGGTTTTGATTTTGTTTCCACATCCATCAGAAATACACTTAATTAGAAATAAATTTTATACACATTATGACTTGTTCAATATGGAACATCTTACAGGCATACCCATGTAAAAGTAGTAGACACAGGGAAGAAGAGTTTAATGTTTTGCCAGTGTTGGTATAACTTTTCTGTTTGACTTTCCTAGGAACGTAGTTTTACTTTCACACCAGCTTTCCCTTGTTATAGCTTTGTGGTTTGTATTTTAATAGATATAGTCATAAAATCATAGATTAATAGAGTAACTTAGGTCAGAAAAGATCCTTGAGATCATTGAGTTCAACTATTAACCCTGCACCACTTAACCATGTCCATATATGCTACATTTTTAAATCCCTCCAGGGATGATGAATTCCCTGAAGAGCCCATTCCAGTCCTTGACAATCCTTTCAGTGAAGAAATTTTTCCTAATATCCAATCTAAACCTCCTGTGCAACATCTTGAGGCTGTTTCCTCTTGTCCTAGTGCTTGTTCCTTGGGAGAAGAGACTGACACTCATGTTGCTACAACTGCCTTTCAGAGAGCGGTGGGGTCCCCCTCTCAGCCTCCTTTTCTCCAGGCTAAACAACCCCAGCTCCCTCAGCTGCTCCTTATATGACTTGTGCTCCAAACCCTTCAACACCTCCATTGCCTCTGAACTCACTCCAGCACCTCAATGTCTTTCTTGGAGTGTGGGGCCCAGAACTGGACACAGGATTTGAGGTTTGGCCTCACCAGTGCTTAGTGCAGTGGGACAATCACTGCCCTGGTTCTGCTGGCCACACTATTGCTGATACAAGCCAGGATGCCATTGGCCTTCTTGCCCACCTGAGCACTGTTGGCTCATGGTCATCGACTGTTTAAATAGCACCTCCAGGTACTTTTCTACACAGCAGCTTTCCAACTACATTCCCCAAGCCTGCAGTGCTGCCTGGTGTTGTTCTGACACAAGAGCAGGAACTGGCACTTGGTCTTGTTGGACCTCATACCACTGACCTCAGCCCACCAATCCAGCCTGTCCAGATGCCTCTGTAGAGCCTTCTTACCCTCCAGCAGATTAACACTTCTCCTGAGCTTAGTGTCCCGTGCAAATGTACTGAGGGTGCCCTCATTGCCCTCATCAATAAAGATCATCATCAAACAAGATCATCAATAAAGATATTAAACAGGACTGACCCCATTACTGAACACTGGGGAACATCATGGGTGACCAGCTGCCAGCTGGATGGAACTCCAATCACCACTGCTTTCTCAGCCCAGACATCCTGACAGTTTTTATCCCAGTGAACAGTGTGCCCATCCAAGCCATGAGCAGCCAGTTTCTCCAGGAGAATGCTGTGGGAAATGGTGTCAAATGCTTTACTAAAGTCCAAGCAGAAATATCCACAGTTTTTCTAGGTCACTCTGTCATAGAAAGAGATCCCACTGGTCAAAACCCTGCTGGTTGCGCCTGATTCCCTGGTTTTCGTGCATGTGCTGAATGATGGCCCTTGGGACGATCTGCTCCATGACCTTCCCTGGCACTGAATTCAGGCTGACAGGCCTCTTTAGTTCCCCAGGCATAGAAGCATGGAATGGCTGGGCTTGGATAGGAACTTCAAGATCATCTAGTCTAATCCTCCAGCCACGGGCAGGGACACCTTCTGCTAGACTAGTTTGCTCAAAGCCCCATCCAACCTGGCCTTGAATGCTCCCAGGGATACGGCACCCACCACTTCTCTGGATAACCTATTCCAGTGTCCCACCACACTCACAATAAAGATTTTCTACTAATCTAAACTTACCCTCTTGCAGCTGAAAGCCATTTCCCCTTGTCCTATCACTACATGCTCTTGTAGGCTCCCTTTAGGCTGAAAGGCTGCAGAAAGGTTACCCCGTAGCCTTTTCTTCTCCAGACTGAACAACCCCAACTCTCTCAGCCTTTTATCAAAGGAAAAGTGTTCTAGTGCTCTGATCATTCTTGTGACTCTAGATTCTCCTTCCAGCCCTTCCTGTAGATNAGCAGAAATATCCACAGTTTTTCTAGGTCACTCTGTCATAGAAAGAGATCCCACTGGTCAAAACCCTGCTGGTTGCGCCTGATTCCCTGGTTTTCGTGCATGTGCTGAATGATGGCCCTTGGGACGATCTGCTCCATGACCTTCCCTGGCACTGAATTCAGGCTGACAGGCCTCTTTAGTTCCCCAGGCATAGAAGCATGGAATGGCTGGGCTTGGATAGGAACTTCAAGATCATCTAGTCTAATCCTCCAGCCACGGGCAGGGACACCTTCTGCTAGACTAGTTTGCTCAAAGCCCCATCCAACCTGGCCTTGAATGCTCCCAGGGATACGGCACCCACCACTTCTCTGGATAACCTATTCCAGTGTCCCACCACACTCACAATAAAGATTTTCTACTAATCTAAACTTACCCTCTTGCAGCTGAAAGCCATTTCCCCTTGTCCTATCACTACATGCTCTTGTAGGCTCCCTTTAGGCTGAAAGGCTGCAGAAAGGTTACCCCGTAGCCTTTTCTTCTCCAGACTGAACAACCCCAACTCTCTCAGCCTTTTATCAAAGGAAAAGTGTTCTAGTGCTCTGATCATTCTTGTGACTCTAGATTCTCCTTCCAGCCCTTCCTGTAGATGAGTGTCACATTTGCCAGCCTCCAGTCAACTGGGACCTCCTCAGCTAGCCAGAACTATGATGGAAAGTGGCTCAGTGAGCATTTCCATAAATTCCCTCAGTACCTGTGGGTGGAGGGTGGGGTAACTGGGGTGCTTTGCTTCCCTTCTGTGTCACTGTGTTGCAACTATTGGTCAGAGCTGGAGTAATAGCTCTCAGCATAGCAGCTGTACTTCATCATATAACACCCCTATAGCAATTAAGGAGAACAAGTCCAGAAAAATAAATCATCATTTTGTCAGGTTTAATTATGCCTTGGATAATTAGGAAGTTGACAGCAATTCTTAGCATCTCATGAAAAAATATTGCTCACTGCATCCAAAAAGGTGAAGGCCATTTCAATTTCATGTCCTCACACTAGATAGCCGTATGCTGCGATGCAATAAATGCTCTCTACATGGGGAAATCCATGCAAGTATTTTATGCTCCTAAACTATGAGAGTGGAGGAATCCCTCAGTCATTTTCTTGGTACAGAAAGCAGTATTTTCCTGCAAACTTGGTATTAGCAGCGGCTCAGCAGAGAGCATGATGCTGAATAATTTTTCTAAACCAGGGACCTACTTACCTACAGCTTTTGTTACTTTATTAGCTGTGTGGCAGGGAACAGTAGTCACTACACGTCTTACAGCCTGCCAAGGCACCCTTCTGCTACAAGGCACTACTTTGTTTCAAATATTTTCTTAAAGCAGTAGGCTTTATGTTCTGACTCATGTTGTCAGGTTTGTGCTTGATCATTAGATTTGCAGGCTTACAACAGAGCTATGTGTCAGTCTTTCAGCATAAAACTATCCAAGTGGCATGAACAAGACTGAGGGTTTTGCAAGTGCCAGTCTCACTAAATAACTAGTTCCTTCCTTACTCTTCCTTTTTTTTTTTTCAGCAACTGAAAAGAAAGACGAAGGAAATTGCACTTTAGTATAGAACTACTCTACTATATGACCAGTGTTGGCTCTGTAAAATATTTCTCAATAAACTTCCTTATTAAAGTTGAAGGTCTGTAAAAATTATCATCTAATACTTTGGTTCATTGATACAAGAAAAATGCAGAAATAATCAGCATCTTTGAGCAAGGTTCAGTACAGGTTGAAACACAGTGCTATTTCTTCTGCTAGTAAGAACAAGGACACTAGTAAACAGGTAATTAAAGCCAGTGAAACATTCCCCATTCTCAAGAGACAATCATTCCATGTTATCACTGATAATTTTTGTGGAGGATTCATAGTTATTGTCTTATGTCTCTTTTAATGCAGAAGAATTTCTATCACATCCTACAGGCAGAATTATGTGCAGATGTGGGGCTATGTTGATGTCAGCAGGTGCAAGAGATTGCAGGCACTGAAGTAACAAGGACTTTGGTAAAGCTAAGAAAACACAAGAAAATGTTTCCTAAATCTCTATATGCATAAGGAACATCTGCTGTTTTGTGTTGTAAAGGACACCATAGAGAATCAATCTAAAAATCAGAGGACAATCAGCACTCTGAAGAATTAAGCTTGTAATGAAGATTTTCTGTGAATGTTTCTTCCCTTATTTCAAGGAGTGTAGTAGGGAAGGAGGGGGAAGAGCAGGAAATCTGAAGAGAATGCAATGCGTATTCTTTTGTCTTGATATTTTAGAAAACACACTTTTTCAGATGTTAATGCCGATTTCCTTGCTTGTAAATTGCTCTTTCATATGGTTTACGATTTTTGTGATATGACTTATAAATAACTGATGAAGTAGTTCAAGGAAAAGAACAAATATTACTTAAAAGGATGCTGTCAAAATGTATGTTACCTTTAAGGTTTTTTTCTAGCCTTGAATATTTAATGACATAATTTTCCATGTTTCTTCCTTGAAAAATAGCTCTGCCATGCAGCTGAAGAGTTGATTTTTCTAAAAGCAGAGCACCCTAGAATCTCACATATCTTAGCATGTATGTATTTCTGAGTTTTTATGAAATAGCATGTAAAACATGTGCTTGGGGTTGTATTAGATACTGTAAAACAAAGTCTCCCATGCTTTGTGAACTATTCGCATCACTTTTGAAGATAGTCTGGTTTGAATGAGACTTCCACACTCTGAAAGTATGCCAGTGCTATACACAGATCTGGAAAATGGGAAGACATCGAGCCTATTTTTGTAGGAATGAGAAGGACACAGATTTTTCTTTCTCCATACCATTTTTGAACTGCATTCAAAGCTCAGAACTCCACTCCCCAGGCAGAGGAGGAATCAATATGAGGGACATTTGATACCATGTTTACTTAAGTGTAAAGTGTATGCCATTCACAATTTTGAAGCACCAATCGTGAAATGCACATGAATTACACTTTCTTGCTTCCAGCCATAAAATATCTTTGAGTCAGGATTCAGTTTAAAACTTCACTTGGCTTTTCCTCAGTCTACACAAAAATCTCTTTCTTGCCTCCTTCTTGACCTTTCCATTGCTTTGGATGTATGATCCAAAAACAACTCTTGGTTTTGTATTTATTTGCTGTTGCTATTTAGTTCCTAAGGAAACCCCTTAGACCACATGATTCAATTTCCTTTCAAGCAGTGTTATGTGCCAATTACTTATATTCTAAAGGACCTTGATATTTCAAAAGAAATAATTATAATTATTCTAAAATTACATCCAACTGCTAAGAGTTTAAGACAGACAACAGCAGTAATACTTTCTGCTTTATGAGGTGGTGTCTTGAAAAATTTTCACTGGCTGCTGAGATAGTGTGACATAGTATTTACATGTTGTAGCATTTATAACTGAGTTCTTCTGAGTCTGCCTGTTTCCTTGAATTTGCATTGGTCCTAGAATAAATGCAACTTCCTCAAACAGTATTTGATGTGCTCTGAGGTACTCTGGTTACAGTCATGTAGAGTGAATGGATCTTCTCACCATAAGAAGCAAAGCTGAATTGGTAAGATACGGGAAAATTTGTGCTGTGGAGGCACTGAATCTATATTCCTTCAGAGATACTAAGATAAGGCTAATTGCTTCCTAGTAAAAGGTCTAGCAGTTTTCAGAGAGATTTATAGTTAAATGTTTTTTCTAAAAGGTATTTTTACAAACTGTTTTATGCAATAGTAAGCCTTGTACAATAGGACAATTAGGAGAAGTAGAAATAAACTAAGACTGATAGAAGAGAGAAGTGTAATCACAAAGTTGGAAAGAGAGGGGTACACAAGTTCTTTGTTTAGGTCTATAGATGAGTTTACTTGTAACCATGATTCTTTATGTTGGTGAGACAGCAAATCCTTTACAATGACTGAGGACAAGTTATTATACATTTCTCAGACCTCTTCTGCCCAAAAATTCTTGCATTGTCAGTTTATCAGCAGCTTTAGGGAATACATCCTAGTAATCGATGTTGAGATGTGCTCTGCCTGGCTGGTGACTGGAAGGCAATTGAAAGTTTTAAGTCTTATAAGGATGAAATTCAAACAACTTTCTTACATGATGTGCCAGTCTTTACAGCAACATTTCGGGGAGAACATGAGCAGTCTAGAGCAAGAAATGTCTTGGATCTTCACTGTTATGCTTTATCATACTAGAATAACACAAAGCTCTGCAAAAGTGTACAGCTTTGGATGCTTCACACCAGACTGAGTTGCACTGGAACAGTTCAGACTGTGATGTAAAATCCATGGAGATCATTGGAGAGGCTCTCAATTGTTTTCAATAGCTTTTGAATCAGAGCCTTAAAACTGGTGTTTGGCTGTCAGAAATTACTTAGGCAGACCATGAAACATAAGTATGTCTTTCCCAGAGGAGCTGGAGAACACTGAAACTGGTCTATTCCCTGCAGCTATATTGAGGATTATGCTTGATTGGCAAAGCTTTCCAGAAGGTTTAATCTTCAAATTAATTTGGTAGTCCTGCTCAGCATAGGGTAAACACAGAAGCAAACTGTTCTGCAATATTTATTCACATTTTTAAATGGATGGTTGTCAACAGTATTTTCTTTCTCTTTGTTTACCTTTCTGATAAATCATTCTAGTGAACAAGTTTGCTAGCTGGAAGGGACTGCTGATACAGCAAACCTTAAATTGGTTACAGTCTTCAGTCTATTAATGCTGAAGTTCTTTCATGCTGTAGTTAAAGGTGCAGCTGCAGTTGACATGGTTTTCCACAGGCTGGTTTTGTGCTTTCGGCAGTGCTGAATGATCTGTTTATCCAGCAAATCACAACACACAGTGTAGCCATTGCATATTGAGCTATCTCCATACCCTACCAAACATAGGGCTGGTATTGCTTTCTCTAGTGGAGTGGTGACTTGTCTGGTATCGCTCCCGCTTTTGCCAGGCAGCATGTGGGAACATTATATCACTTTTAACATCTACAGGTTGCAGAAAATTTGTATCTGACAGAGAAAATGCACACTGGCAAGTTTTTAATGCAGCACACAGTAGTGATAGGGAAATAAGGGAGATAGATTGGGTACCTAATTTTTTCATACTTTACTGAGTCTTAGTTTCCTTAAAAGTCAAGACCCTGTAACATATATCTCTTTTTAAGAGATTTTTTTTTTCTCTACACAATAAAGCCAAACAATGATAATCCAGAGGATTGCACTGGTTGTCTGTTGTGAGAGGAAACAAATGCTACATCTGATTCATGTTCTGGATTAAAGTTTTAGAGGTCTAGAGTCTTTCTTTTTTCATTGCTTTTCAGACTGACTTCTAAGAACCTGTTCAATCTTCACTGAAGTTCTTTGCTCTGAAACAGGAAGAATCTCTGATTTTAGTGAGGAATTGGAAGATGAATTTGTTACTATCTGCCATGAAATCATTTGTACTGGAAACAAGCAGATAAAAATAAAGTCATTGAAAATCTTACTAGAAAGGGGTTTGTTTATACTGCAGAATCATTGTTCACTTTGCAATTGTTAAGATAACACAGAAGAGACAGTTGTTGTACCCAGGTTTACAGACATTTCTGGAAGTCTGTGTGTAGAAGCCTACAAGATAAAGGGCTAATGTGTATGTCTCAGACACCAATAGCCAGATAGCTGTGTAGGCAACCAAGGACTGTTGGTAACAACAGCCAAGGATTGTTGATAATAATACACTGTGAGAAAGAACAGGTTGTGAATAGAGAAGGGGGCCATACAGAGATAGGGCAGCACCTTTCTGGGGCACAAGTGCTTGTTCTGGTTCCTGGAGATAAGCACAACACAGTACAGAGTGGGCACAGAAATGAGGCTGAAAAGTGGACGTGGGCTGTAGGGGATGGTCAAGACCACCCCAGACCCCTGAAACCCTTCCACCCATTTCCAGAAAGGTGTAGAAGAACAGAGTGTGTATGATAATTAATTTGCATAGAGAGTGAGAAACTTAGCTGCAAAGTGGGGAAGCTTGTATATAAAAATGTATCCCCAGGAAGCCCAAGTGCACATGTGCCCCAGAATTCTGGACAGCTGGATCAGTGCTGGAGCCAGGACCAGTGATCTCTTTTTTTCCCTTTTTTCCTTTCTTTTTCTCTCTCCCACTCTTTAATTCGTATCTCCCTTTCTCTCTTCCACCCTATCCCTTTATCCTAAACCCACTGCATGTCATACTAGGAGATCAAGGACTGACAGTCATTTCCCTACCAAGTTGCATAATTTACTAATAAAACTTTGTAAGCTTTTGCAGACCCTCTGACTTCTGTCATTCCTTTTGACCACGAGCATCTACAAATCCTGTGTGCTCCCTTTTCCCTAAGGGTAGGATGCTACTCTGGGGAAAGAGCTTTTGTTTTCAGTAGATAGTTAACAGGTGGCTAGAGACTTT
>VWZF01006913.1:150263-169828 GCA_013396755.1 Sclerurus mexicanus
TTGCGGAAACTGGTAGTCTGCAATATTTTACATTCAGAAAGAGCTGTTCTGGAAGGTCAGTCCTTCTAGTACACCATCCAGACAAACAGGAGAATAAAGTGGGTTTACTGTACCACACACACACTTTCAGTTTTAAAACATCATCCACTACAAAGGATGTGATTCTGCATGACCCTCATAGGTAGTATGACACGCCAGCAAACAGGATACAGCTGAAGGTATTAACTTCCTACAAGTATGTGTCCAGGATGGTTCATCCTGCTCAGTCATCCTAGACAATTGCAAGCTGTATGCAAGTGTTAGATATATATAAATATTCTGTAGAGTAGTCTCCAAGACAAGGCACGGTATTTACAAAAACTGTAAATCAGACAAGCTTGAAGAAAGCATGGATTAGTGCTACTTCTTCTCCAAGCAGTAACAGGATGTCCCCAGCAAGGTACATACAGGATGACTTTCATGATACTTCTGGGCACATGAGTGTCTGTTGCAGTTTTAGCTGTATTCTTTAGTGCCACCTTTTCATTTAGGGCACAAAGTGAAGCAGGATACTGTGACTGAAACTGCAGACAGCAACTTTGAAATTTTTTTAATGAATGTTTTTTAATGAATGTTTACCAGAACATTTTAATGAATGTTCTATTGGGAGCGAGGGGCAAAGAGAGAGATAACTTACTCTGAAGCCAAGCGAATCTCCGGGCCTGAAATCAGGTATTAGGTATGACATATCTAGCAATTTGTATTATCAGATGTGTGCAGAAGAGGTAATAAAAACTTTCAAACATACCACTGGAGTCCTGGGAAGGTTTAATTTTTCTCTTTTCTTTTTTTTTCCCCTGAATTTCTTGTTAGCTTGCAGGTTCTTTCTGAACATATCAGCAGAGAATGAAGGAAAAAGTGGGAAATTTTCCTTTACTGATAGGCAGGAATTGTACAGTTTCATCTCTTTTCTTAGAAAGCAAACACTGAGATGCTTCTCTCATTTTAAATTATCTAGTATAGCTGAATACATTTATATTCTGCTGATGCCATATATCTGCAATATACGTTTTATGTTCATATAAACATTTTTTGTTCCTTTTTTGGGAGTTACAGAAACTCCACACAATCACTGCTAACACCAGAAGTGACAAAGGACCACTGGTTGTCCAGATGAAATACTCACAAGGTATGTCCTGACTTGCTTCTTTAGGGCTTTATGTCTCTTCACTTCCTCTTGTAAAATTCTTAAAAAGAAAATGTGAAAGGCTAAAGATAAATATTCTAATCTTTATGCTTCCAGTAAAATGCACTGATGTTTGTGTAATTGTCAAACATTCGGGATGCATTCTGCATTCTGTTCCATGCACTATTTACAGCTTTGTTCACACATTCTTCATGATGCTGAATTTATTTTTCCCTGAACAAAATTTTTTTCTGGGTATGACAGCCTGATAAAGTTCAGTAAAAGAACAATTGCATCTTGCTCTGAAAATGTGAACTCCTAGAAAGTGCCCCTGTCTTAGAGGAGGTCAGCGTGTTCCCAGAAGCTTCTTCTGGCAAAAAATGTCTCCTGCAATAAGACGTCTGTCTGAATGCTATGGTTAGTGTTTCATGAAAGGGCTGGGGGTGGGTAAGGAAATTCGACTCCTGTGACCTCTGCAAAAATTTGTTTTCTAATCATTTATGGAAGGCCTCATTGATACCGAGCCCTGTTGTCCACGTCCTTCCCATGTGTCACAAACTGAAAGCTAGGCTCCCACTGCAGCTGGACCCTCTCCCTTTGCTGACCACCTCCCTGCACTTCCCGCTGTGAGGAGCACTTTGGTCACCAGCATCCCAGTGTAAGGCCAACCTCCCTGCTGGGACTCCGTTCTGCAGAAATCTAGGGCAACTTTGCCATTTGCTTCAGCATGGTTTCTGTCATACATCCTTAGTTGATCTGGATTTGCCACTGACAGGCTGCTTGCTGTGGCTTATTTTGCTCTGTTCAGCTTCCCACTGGTAGCTGTCCCATCTCCCACAGAAGGGACATTTGGGCAGCCCCACATCACCCCCACACTGGTAGCACTGGTGGAGCAACAACACCATGGAGCAGGACAGACCACCACTGGTTTTCAGAAGAGTTAGTGAGGCCCTCTGTACTTGGTTGCAACCCCACAAATCTTCCCAGTTCAGGTGGGTTGGTGGCTCTGTGGAAGATTTTCCAGGACATTGAGCTTAAGCCTGCTTCCCAGCAAAGCCAGCAGTAAAACTGATCATGACTGAAGTACCTGAAGAGCTGCATCTGCTGTAAAGGGGCGTGCAACAGGTGAAGTGCGTTCAAAGTGCACAGCAAAGTCCAGTAAAGAAGCATTCTTCTTTCATAAACTTAGGAAAGGTAATAACTCTTATATGAATGGAAGGATATGGGTCAGAATCTTGTGGGAAGCAACCAGTTGTTGTATGGTATAAATGCTTTGTAAATATTTGATTTTATTAATAAGATTAAATCTAATCTGGGTTTCCAGGAGAACAAAATTTCATTTTGACCTTACTCATCCACCCTATATAGTTTAAAGGGTGTATCTGTGCTGATACATGCTTATTATAAGCTTTCTCCATGAAGAGAGGAACAGTAATAAGCCTCCTCACACTCCTTTTATCTCTCAGTGTGTATTGAAATACTTTGAGTTGCACTGAGCAAAACCAGGCAAAAATTAGCACACCAGCTACTCTCCTCATCCCTAAAAGAGCAGAAAGAGAAAGAGCTCAGTTATCTAAATGCACACAGTGGTTTACTGTTATATAAACACTAACATCTCCCATCTTTGTTTCTGAACAAAGAGGGCTGGACTCATTGGGTAATCCAGCAGATAATGTTTTATATGTATCAGACATCTCTGTGAGATCATGGTGAGAGAGGCAGAGAAAACTCCTAGCTTTCATCGCTTCTCTGGTATGTTAAACCAACCTTGTCTGGGATTAATCTGAGTCCTGGCTCTGTCTGTCTCTTGTATTAACATCCTCAACAGACCATTTAATTTAAAAAAGTTCTGCCTAGCGGTTCTGGATGCTTGAATTGGAACAACTTTCACCACACACTGACGGGGGTTGGGGTGGGCCTCTGACTTTTGAACATGCTGGTTGTTGCAGAACCCATTTATTATCCCTAGAGCCACCTGCACATCAACAGCACTGTTCCTGTGTGTGTGACCAGAAATACTCTGCACCATGCAGTAACTACAAGACACAGAACTAAACATCTTGGTCTTCTAGCTACTGCCAGTCAGTTGTTAATAAACTGTATTTTTTAACACTTTTTGCTGCAACTCCTTAACAAGAAAAAGATGTAAAAAATATCCTTCTTTCTTTTTATTCTGAAAGGTGTGTAGTAGAGACATTATTATGCCTACTGCAGACTCTTAAACTCTTTCAAGCCACCTTTTTTTCTGAAAGCCACTTAGTAGCATGGAGTGATAACCATTATCCAGAAAAGTTTCTTTTCACCAATGACTTGGTGGACCTGGCAATCCCTCCCTCCTACAAGAGTTTTTTATGCTTTGATAACCTCTGTAATCTTGTTTGGATGTGAGCGCAAAAGTGACAGTGCCTCTGACTTTGACTGTGACTGAATAGTAGCAATTGTCTGTGGGGGGAAAAAAGGCTTTTGTGAATTTGGCTCCACCATTTCTGTCCTGGACTAACTTACAGTTAAATCTTAAGTACCTTTGAGACCTCCAGGGTTTAAAAAAAAGAAAATTTGGGGATTAAGCTTTAAAATATTACAGATAAACTAAAGAATGTTTGTTTTCAGGTTATTTCTGCTGTTGAGCCACAATACCATGAATAAGTACTGGGAACATACTTATCTAGAACAACCTGAAATAGTACTGGCCAGAAAGCTCATCACTGGTGCTGTTGCAGGGTGGCAGTTAGGACTAAACCAGCTGGTAGCCTCTGGCTTGCAGCACAGCTTCAGTGCATCCTGACTGGAAGAAGGGGAAGGCCCGGGGCCAACAAGATGCAGTCCAAGTGAAGCATAAAAAGTCAGTGACATGAGATAGTGACACCTAGAAATATGGCTGAGACTAGAAACAGCAATTTCCTATTTACATCAAGCATGTTAATTGTGAAAGTGCACTAGCTCCAAAGACACATTTGAAGGATGACATGACAATGTGCTGAAAATCAATGACATTAAGATGGAGAGTGCTGGCAGCTGACATAATAGGGAGAATGCCTTCATGCCCCCTCATCCTCAAAAGCACAAAAAATTCAAGTGACTTTTTAAAGTCTTCTGCTACGCAGATTTTCCCAAAGCTATTTCATTGTTATTAATGGCTATTAATCCACATCTCAGATGGACAGAGAAATAAAGTAGTGCAGTGGGATGAATTACATGGGTTTTGTAGTTATGCATCTTTTCCTATCTCACCTGGCCAGCCGCCAATGCATGTGATGACCCAGCTTGTGGCAAGAAGCTGGGCAGATATGCACTTATTTGAGACCTTTCAGAGGACTGGATATTAGCTCACTAAAAGGGGCAAGTCCAGGAGAGTGAAGATTCTTGCAACAAGCATTTGTCCCATCCACTTCAAGAAAGCAATGTGGTGAATCACAGGTGAGGAAGGTTCTTTCACTGTACATGGTATTGTAACCCTGGGGCAGCTACTTGCAGGTGAGAAGGTTGTGGTGTGTGGCTTGGAGATATCTATGCCAAGCAAGGGCAAGAAGAAGCAGTCAAAATACAGCAAGCAAAGGAACTGGAACTTTGCTGCATTTGCTTGCAGGTTGCAGTAACATGGGCACCGAAAGTACTGTTGTAAACAGAACTCATTTGTTCAGTGTCTCATGCTGTGTTGATGCATGTTTAGGAGCTAGTTTAGTTTCACAGTCACTCAAAAGTCCTCATTGTGTGGGTCATAAAATAATCTAAATCTGCTGTCTTAATACCTCTTATCACATATCCTCTGGGAGATATTAAAATGGAAGACCCCTTCCAGGATTGCACAGCTGCTTTAATCACATAAAACAAACATTAAATATTCAGATAATGTCAGTATTTCTTTTTCTGTTCCCTGTTTAAATTTCGTATTTGTCTTCTAAGATTATACAGCCATGGTAAAAAAAATCCAGGCTAGCTGCACATTTTCTTTATACAGAACCATAGAGATGAGCTTGAATTTGTTGGCAGCAGGATTTCATTTAAGATTTGGGTATTAAAAGCTGAAATGTTTGCCCTCCACAGAGTTTGAAACACAGATGTCATCTTGCCAAACATAGAGAACACACAGTGAAAGTTTTTTAGTAGACTTTATAGTCTACATTGTGCTCTTCTGTGAGTTTGTTGTATAAAAAAATGACTTTTCCAGCCCTTACACAGTGTTGCATCCTGCCTTTATGAGTGAGCAATGGGTATGTGTGGAGGTCTTCCTGGGCACAAGCAAAAAGCTGCCTGAGAGCTTATGGATTATAGGGCAGACCAATGTAGGTGATACTGCAGTGGGTATCTGCTACAAAGATCACCTGCTCTGGAGGAAGAAATAGACAAGGGACATTGAGGGACATTTTAAAACAATTAGAAGAAGTCTCACATTCAGAGACTCTAGACAAACTACCCTGATACTTGCTGGTGGAGAGACACAGCAGATCACAAGAAGTCCAAAAGCTTCTGAAGTATGTCAATAAAGATTTCTTGATAGTGGTGATTGAGAAGCCAAACAGAAAAGATGTTTTGCTGAGGCTCATGTTTACAAGCAAGGAATAACTGGTCAGAGATGTGAAGACTAGGGCAGCCTTGACTGCAGTGACCATGAGATGGTAGAGGTCAGGATCCTAAGAGACAGTAGCAGAGGAAATAGCAGAATTGCAGCCCTGCACTTCCAGAGGCCAGACTGTAACCCCTTTAGAGATCTGCTTGGAAAAACCCCTTGAAGGACAGCCCTGGAGAGAGGAGGAGTCCACAAGAGCTAGTGGATATTTCAGAGTCATCTTCTTTGAGCTCAAGAATAGTCCATCCCAACAAGTAGAAACCAAGCAAAGAGGGTGAGAGGATGCGTGGTTGAGCAAGATGTTCTCAGTGAAACATAGACATAAAAAAGAGGTGTACAGGAGGTGGAAGGAGAGACAGGTGACCAAGAAGGACTGTAGAAATGCTGTCTGACTGTGGAAAAATGGGTTCAGGAAAGCTAATGGTCACCTGAAACTGAATATAGGACTGGATATGAAGGTAAAAAAGAAAGATTTTTACAGGGGAGTAAAGAGCATCCTAGGCCAAATGTGAGTATGTAGACCAGGAATCTGATGGCAAGGAATACAAAAAGGGCAAAATTGCTCTGTGCCTTCCCTGCTTCAGCCTCCAGGACTACCCAGGTCCTTGAGACAAAGGGGAAAGCGCAGAGCTTGATGAAGAACAGTGAAGTTGGGAAGCATTAAAGAAGCTGGACTTACACAAATCTGTAGGTTCTGATGGGATGCAGAGTGCTGAGGGAGCTGCCTGATATTGTTGTCTATGGAGTCTCCACCAGTGAAAGAATACAAAGCTTTGCTGGATACAGTTCTGAGCAACCTGCTTCAGCTTACCCTGCTTTGTGTAGGGAGGGTGGACTAGATGTCCTCTCTAATATTATTCTCCAGCCTTTCCTCTTCTCATCGTTGTTTTGTCTTTTTGGACAGGGATTGAATTGTGAATTTTTGGGTGTCCCACAGCACATGGGTTGCCTGAACTGACTCCTCAGACATTGCCTCACGTAACTGCCGTGACAGCCAATACCTCACCTGTTTGGGCTAAAGGGAGAGGGAAATGTGTATTTCTTTCCATACAGGTAATTGTCCTAGAGTAATGTAAAGCCAGCAATGACAGAGTTAACCAAGATTGTGAAAGCAGATTTTTCAGAGCCAAGATTAGTTTTTGGCTTGAAAACATACTGTAGTTTTGAGGAGAGGTTTTCATTATTGGACAGGATCCAGCATCTCACCATTTATGTTACAGTTTGCTCAAAGGCAGGCAGATTATGAAGAAATAGCAGCCACATCTGTGTCAGCTACATTTATCCCATCTGCTTTCTATTTATCAACTTGGAAAGTAAATCCTAGTCATCACACAAGACTGTTTAATAAGGATTAGTGAAAATAGTTTGGCACTGGCAAAACATACATTTTTCCTTCTCAGTCAGACACTTAAAAATTACATTTCCAGTGGATTAATTACAGTTAAAAGCTTTCACCACTTTTTCCAAGCTATTATGGTGCCTACAAGCTTCATTCAAGTAGTTCTGTTCCTCTCTTGCCCAAGTAATTTTTACAGCAGGCTGTTAGAAAACACTATCACACAGTAGTCTGAAATACAGCATGTGGCTGGATGTCCCTGTTTTACCTTTGCTCAGGTCAGTGTTGGTACTACCAACAGATGAAAGTATGAGGTTGTGGATGTGGGAAGCAAGAAGGAATAGCAAACAGGAGACACAGGGGTACAGAAAATCAGATCCATAACACATTTTCTACTGTAACTGAGGCCTGCACCAGGCACCACCAGAAAACACATCAGGCAATACTGCTGATAAAGTTACCAGGCACTTCTCTGTGATCTCGTTATGCTGTTAGCCTAAGCACACATAACCTCAATTGTCTGGAAGGGAGAAACCTTTCATTTCTAGTTTAGTTCTGCAGGTACTACCCATTTGTTCCCAAGCCAACACTGCTTAGACAATTTCTTCTTCCTCTTTATTTTTGTTCAGATATCCTCCTTTTTTCTTATGAATTTCTCTAGAGATGTCAAAACCTCTTAAGAAAACAAAGGTTTTACTATACTAAGCAAGTCAAAGTAACTTATGTCCCCTTCTCCTAATCATTTTGTCAATCCTGTCCTATACCTTTTTCAGTTTAGGTAAAACTTTCTGTACTCAGTGTGCTGGGTAAATGTATCCAATGCCTTGTATAATTACATTAATATGTTCTTATCTCTACTGGAACTGATTAATGCGTCAGAGAGTTTTTGATCTTCCCCAACACAGAGAAGCTGTGTCTTTGGCACTAATGCACTGTGTTCAGTTCTTACTCACAGGGTCCTACACAGAGTACATCTGAAAGCTCTTTTAAAAGGATTCTAGTATCGCTGTCCCCATTTTACAAAGACAATGAATGATGAAATAACTTGCCCAAGGCCACACAGCAGACTGATAGACAAAGCTAAGTGAAGACTATATGTGTGTGTTGACCAACAAATGCTTTGTCCTCTACACCACAGACTGCAAAGAGAGACCAGATAGGCCTTTTCAATCTAAGGCATAGAAAAAATAAAGATAGATATTACAATTTAGGAGAGTGGAAAGCCTTTCCTACTGATAAATCAGAAAGTGATCACTGTATGGAATTCTGTTGACATTATATCCGTAACACTTTTGAAAAAACCCCCAGGAAACATGCCAGAGAACAGCATTGCTTTGTACTCACATGTTGTTTTTCATCTTTGCCAGGTCAGAAATAATTTCCAACATGCAAAGAGACAAGTAGTTGTATTATGGGATCAAGAAATATCGCCTAGCTCTGGTTCTGCAAGAGTAAAATTTTTTATTTTATCCACTGTGATTAGCAACAGCTGCTTACATGGCTTTTCATTAAGTACTCAAAGGAGTGTTTGGAAGATTTTAGTCAAGCCACTGGGAACTGGAACTTTAGAAGCCTCTGAGTTTTGGGACCTCTGTCCCAAACCACTGTCCTCCACTAGATTTCTTAAAATGTTGCCATTGTCACCATTCTTTGGGACAAAGAGAGAGCCTCTGGGGAGGTAGATATTACATACATTTTATTGCTTGAAGCAAGGTCTGAAAGAATAACCTTCATTGAGTTTAGATCTTATAAAAAGTTTCTAAACATGTTATCCTGATTAAAGAAACACAGCACTTTTGAGGTTGGGAGGTATTCCTGAAGATTGCCCAGTCCAATGCCTTGCTGAGAGCAGGTCAGACACAGCAGCTCACTGAGAGCTGTGCCACGTAAGGTTTGAATATCTCCAAGGGTGGCAACTCCACAACCTCTCTGGGCAACATGTTCCAGTGTTTGATGACACAGTGAAAACAAAAGAATGTTTTCTCATGTTTCAGTGAAGTTTCATGTATCTCACTTTGTGTCCATTTTCTGTTGTTCTTTGACTGGAGGTGACCAAGAAGATTTTAGCTCCTTTATCTTTACCCACCGCCCTAATCTTGACATAGTTAAGATCTACTAGGTCTCGTCTCCTCCAATCTGAACACATCCAGCACTCACAGCCTTTCCTTATGTGACAGATGCTTCAGTCCCTTCATCATCTTTGTGGCCTTCACACTCACTACAGTATATCCATATCTCTTCTTCACTGGAGACCCCAGAATTATGTGCAGAACCCACATGTGCCCCAACAGGGCTAAGCAGAGAGGAAAGAGCCTCTCCCTCCATATGTTGACAATATTCTAATACAGTTCAGGATGCCACTGGCCTTCTTTTCCACAAGGACACACTGCCCGCTCATGATTGGCTTCTCGTTCGCGAGAACCCCCAGATTCTTCTCCACAGAGCTGCTCTCCAGCCTGTTGGCCTGTCTTTTATGAGGTTATTCCTCAGCAGGTGCAGTTTGGCATTTTCCTTTATTGACCTTTCTGAGGTTCCTGTTGGCCTGTTTCTCCAGTCTGTCAGGTCTTTCTGACAAGCACTATATCCACCTGATGTATCAGCCACTCCTCATATTTTTGTTCCATTTTCAGACCTGCATGCTGAGGATGAGCTCTGCCCCATCTTCCTTGCTTTAATAAATATAGTAAACATAAATAAACATACATAGTAAAGATAGTAAACTGGACCCATAATTGCCATGAACAATGACCCTTGTAACTGTTCTCCAACTGCATTTTGTGCTACTGATCACAGCTCTTTAGGTCTTGCCACTCAGTTTTCAGATAAGTTCACCATTCAGCTGCCTAACCCACACTTCACCAGTCTGTCTATGAGGGTGTTATGGGGTAGACAATTTGACATCTTGCCAAAATCCAAAATGGCAGTATCCAGTGCTCTTTCCGTCTTCTTCAAGAAAGGCACCTCATTGTAGAAAGCTGTCAGGTTGCTCAGGCTTGATTTCCCATCCATAAATCCATGCCAAGTACTGCCAGTCACCTTCTTGTCTGTAAATGGTTTCTAGGATTACTTGCTCCATCACATCATGAACAAATTGTAGGTCCACTCTTTTAAAATGTTTCCTAACCTGAGTTACCTCCACTGAAGGTGATCCTTTATCACACTAGACTTTAACACTGGTGGTGTGAGCCTGGAACTCCTGACAGTGTTGTACCTATAGACAGAGAGAAATAGAGCATTGAGTATCCCAAGCTTCTCCACATCTCTTTTCACCAAGGACTCTGCCCACTTTAATACTGGGGCCTCATTTTCTCTGGTCTTTCTTTTGCTGCTGATGTCCTTGTGGAAACCTTCCATGTTGCTGCCCACATGTGTTGCCATATTCACCTCCAGACGAGCTTTGGCTTTCCCTTTCCTGAACCCATTTTTCCACAGTCAGACAGCATTTCTATAGTCCTCCTTGGTCACCTGTCTCTCCTTCTACCTCCTTTTTATGTCTATGTCTAGCTGGGAGCTTCTTGCTCAACCATGCATTCTCCCACCCTCTTTGCTTGGTTTCTACTTGTTGGCATGGACTATTCTTGAGCTCAAAGGAGATGACCCTGAAATATCCACTAGCCCTTGTGGACTCCTCCTCTCTCCAGGGCTGTCCTTCAAGGGGTTTTTCCAAGCAGATCTCTAAAGGGGTTACAGTCTGGCCTCTGGAAGTGCAGGGCTGCAATTCTGCTATTTCCTCTGCTACTGTCTCTTAGGATCCTGACCTCTACCATCTCATGGTCACTGCAGTCAAGGCTGCTACTAGTCATCATATTCCCAGCTAGTGACTTCTGGTGTGTAAGTACCTAGTCCAACCATTTCCTGGTTCCTCAATCACCTGTACTAGGAATCTGCTGTTTACTTTTGTATTGGAAATGTCTAGAGTATTGGGTCTGTTGCTAAGAAAAAGCAAATAAACTACTATTTTTTTTTTTTAGAGAGAATGACATGTAGCTTCATAGGTGTATTTTTTTTCTAATTGGAGAAATATTTGCCTTAACCTGAAAAACACATCTGAAGTGCTTCCTTACTGCAAGTATGTAGGCTTGGATGCAGGGCTGAGGGTTACAGTGACTCATTCCTCAAATGAAACTGGCACAGTTGTCAGTTTTTCCACTCCATCAAGCAGTGGAATGACAGTTCAGATTGTCAGCAAGTTCTCTATTTCAGAGGAAAGACATATTCTGCTGGACCGTGAATTACAGACAAATATAAACGTAGCTTTGGATTACTGAAATATTTTTGCTGCACAAATATGTGAATCTGTACCCAATTACATTGACTTTACTATATGAATTTGCCATCTCATTCTACTACAGGTAATTTGCTGTTTGCACTAGGTTTACTTGTTTTTTATGCTAGTAACTCTGCTATGAGGAAGAATTTTACATAGTACATCCATGAAAGATGTTATAGAGTGATAGTCTGTTAAATAAAACTAATTCTTGTTTCACTTCCTACTTAATTTTAAACTTAGAGTAGCAGTTAAAAAGATTTGCTTGGGTTTGATTTGGGGTTTTTTGAGAGAGGTAAGAGGGATGATGTGACTCTTTTGCATATAAACCAAGATGGAGGGCTGTATTTTCTGCCAATCTGTATTTAATACACTAGATTATCTGGAATAGGAGGTGAAGCCTTTTCATTTCACTGAATGCAAAAGCACCATGTGGGATGTGACATTGCTCTTTTACCTTTATTAACTCTGCACTCTTGACTCTAAGGTTCTTAAAAAAGGCACTGAGATCCTAGAGTGAGTTCAGGGAAGAGCAGCAAGGATTGTGAAAACTCTAGAAAACACATCTCATGAGGAGTGGCTGAGAAAGGTGGTTTTATTCAGTCTATAGAGAAAAGAAGGCTCAGAGTAGACCTCATCCCTCTCGACAACTACGAGAAAGGATGTTGTAGTGAGGTGGGGGCCCATCTCTTCCACTGTGCCTGCAGTGAGAGCACCAGAGGAAATGGCCCTGAGGTGAGACAGGGGAGATTCAGATTAGATAGTAGAAAAATTTTTTTCACTGTTGAGGTGGTCAGGCATTGGGATAAGTTGCCCAGGGAGGTGGTGGAGTCACCATTTCTGGAAGTGTTTAAGAGGCATCTGGATCTGGCATTGGGTGATGGTTTAGTGGTTCAGGAGTGAGTGTAGGGTGGACAGTTGGACTGGATTATCTTGGAGGTCTCTTCCAACTTTGACGATTCTATGATTTAAAGTGGTGTTTTAGTGTTCTAATGCAGAAGAAACTAAGCAGCAGGCAGTGAATAAAGAACAGATGGAAGGTAAGGGTGACTGACCTCTGTGTCAAGTCTTTACTATTCAAGGCTGGTATGGAAATAAAACAAAATGGCTCTTCCTGGAAAAACTTGTGATGGAAAGGAGATGCTTGTTTATCTGTGTTAACTAGTTGCCTGCTGCAGTGTTGAGGCTGAAGCTGTCAGCTATTGGAAATGCTTCAGAAGTTGGTTTTACACATAAGATCTCATGGGAATATAATTCAGCTGCAACCACGCTAAAGTGTGTCTATTTGTTCCCTATTTATTGTACTTTCAGCCAACTCCTGGTGTGCATTACACAATTTATATGGAGTTGGGAAATGCATAGAAATCAAAATATGGAACCATTGTTTCAGGGTTTCTGAAAATTAAAACTAGCTACAGTCTACAATATATGCAGTCAAGAAACTGGTATTTCTTAGCACTGTCGAGGTTCTGTCTATGTAAATGTTCAAATTTGTGCTGTCTTTCTCTCCAGGACAGAGTTATCCTATGACAAGGCTCTTACAAGTCCCTTATGACTTGGTTTCTCAGATCCACAAATTTATCAGTGGTGTCAGAGCTGAGGAAAATGTGCATTTCATACATGCTGTTAACACATTATTCAAGTTCTGTAAGATTCATCCAGGCTTAGTATCCAGGCTCTGACATAATAACATCTATAGCCAAGAATGCAACTGAAAACAGCCAGGCAGCTGCAATCACTAATATGAATTTTTCCCCGTAGACTGACAGGAGCTCTGTCCTCCAACTCTCCTAACTGGTAGCTTCTACACAGCAATGAGACTCACTATTTTGAAGCATGACAGAGTTTTCAATAAAACACTTTCCACCTCTTTCTCTGGGAGATGGATAACTTAAATGCTTCAGTGCAAGTACCCACATCTAATGACATTTAATATGACCTTATTGCTCTACATGTTTCAGCAAGAAGAGTTTAAAGGTCAGGGAAAGCAGCAAGCATGACTGAGTAAGCATATGGGAACTTTACATTTTGTAGCACAGGAAGTGCAGAATTAGCCCTTCTGGAATAAAGTGTCAGTTTCTAGAAGAAATTTCTAGATGGAAATGAAGTTTAATAGCTAACAGTTTTTAGAACCAAGGAGTACCAATACAGTTTTGATACAAACTTCTGCATCTGGAGAATATCTTATTTCTCTATAGAAGTCAAATGGAAATATTTCATGAGTTTTAGTACTTATTTGCACTGTATTCAATTTAAACAGCAGACAGAATTGTACAAGAACTGATAGAGACCTAACAGATAAAGTCCATTTGATGCCAAATAATACTTGTTCCTGGAAGCTGGAGTTGAACTTGATGGAGTTGGACTCCAGATGGAGTCAAGGATCCCTATGGACCTGTTCCAATGTGAGACATTCTATGATTCTAAATGCAAACTAAGAGAAGAAATTTCACTGTAGAACAATTGCATTCAGGAAATGAAACACAACACAGAGATTGTTTTGTCTGAATATGTTTCCTTGGCTTGTATTTTAAACAGCTCTGTCCTTGTTTCTATGTGACTTCAGATCCAAGTCTTTGGAAAAAGTTTTCCTAGAACATGGAATTTCCTCTTGGAGTGCATTGGACCTTAAAGCCAGCACACAAGAATTTGCATACTGGCTTTGTGTTCTCCAGATTAAATTCAAGCTAGATGTCTAAACTGAAAAGGAATAGAAATTTCAGAACTCTTATCTTGAAATGCACATGCAAATATATGGGATGTATGAGACAGTTCAGTTCTCTTTTGCAAAGTCAGGTGTTTTCACCCGGGAATACATCAACTTGAGCACATGATCTTATTTTTGTCTTGAACAAACCACTCTTGTGAGTTATAGATGCTTTTATGAATTGTAATCAAATGAAGATGCTTTGTGAATTAAAATCTTCTGACACACTTGTCTGGCCACATTGCATATCTTGTGTTGTTCTCCATGAGTACAGAGGATCTTTACACTTCAGCCAAAGTCAGCTAGTTGGGTTGTGCAAGTCAGCTTAGAGTGAACTTTTCTGCTAGGTAGTCTTTAATTATAACCTTCAACTTGTCAGTCTTTCAGAGAAGAAAAGTACAGTTATTCCATCTTTAAGAAGAGAGACAGAGTAATAGAAACTAAAATTATGTTTCAGGCCTTTTCTGTCAAAGCTTTCACAAATAGATAATAAAAAAGGCAAAAAATACAGGCATAGCATATGCAGTCCTAGTACTCAAGGTGTTCTTGAACCAAGTAATCCTGCTTACATTATTTGACAGCCATATTTGTGCTCCAGGTAGAGCATAAGGTCCTTTAATCCTTTTGGTACTAGTCTTTTCAGATGCAGTAATAAAAAGGTGATTAAATTTTTTCAAGATACAAGAAAATATAGAATATATTAAGATACTTCTATAACATTCCTTGTGTGATCACAAGCACATTCTACGTAACTCCACGTTACAAGGCCATTTTAGCAATTTAGCCAGACTTTAACAAAACTTATCCAGACTTTGTTGTGTCAATCATTATTCCTTCAACTTTTTTTTTTTTTTGGTGCACCTTACAGTCCAATTTAGTCTTTTTGTTTTGCTGTATTCCATAAAGTTCAGGTCAAGACGCACAGGTAATGTTTCAGATTGGATATCCACACCAAACTGAGACATGCTGATTTTTTCTACTTTTTCTAGGCTCAAGGAACTTCAGGACAAAAATATTGATTTATTTAAAGTGTAACAACTATTAGAGGTAACAGAGCACTTACACTCTGATCATTATCAAACATATCTGTGAGATAAACATTGAAATGAAATGCTCGTGTTTGTGCTAGCAAAGCGCTGTTGCAGTAACAGTTGCCACTTGTTTCATCACTCTTGGATGCCAGTTCAACAGGCCATGCAAAAACTCTGCAAATGATACCTTGGCTCCCCTTCACACTTGGATGTTTCCAGGACCCAGCCAAATCCACATCTGACATGCCTGGTTCTTCAACAAGGTTAGACTGAGTGACTTCCAGATAATTCTGTGTATTGGCTCATAGACGAAAACTGTCAGAACACAGTGTCTTTGGATGGAGATTTTCTGTTTGTTAGTTACTGCTTCTCAAAATGGACAGCACTGATTGTCCAGGTTATCCATTGCAAGGAGTATGAAAAGGCTGCCTGCCCTGGCTTTGTGGTATGAAATTGCTCCCTTTAGCAGAACTAGCACATAGCAGCAGTATGCTGGAGATGTGATTAAGCACGTTCTGCCTCAAAACATGAGGAAAGTTATGTTCATTATGATCATAAAGACATAGACAAAAAATTTATAGGCTATTCAGGAAGAACCTGAGCACGCCACTGTAACAGAAATCTAACAAAATATGCCAAATAAGGATTAAAGTAAGCCATTCTATATTATTATCTGTTCACTGCAGGTTGTTTGCAACTCAGCACTACACAGACATACTGAGCTACTGGAGAGAAAAAAAAAAACAAAACCAATCCACCTGTGCAAAAAAAAATGTATGCTCAGTAAAATATTCAGACAATCTTTAAAAAGGAATGATTCAGACTACAGATAAAGAAAAAATATATGATAACTGCATAACATGTGAAGAAATGGAGGAGAATGCCTTTCAGACCAGTACTAATGCAAATAAAGATCATGCAGAGTGAGTCTGCAGATTGGAGAGCCTTGACTTATACATTGTAATACCGGGACTCAGAATAAGTGAGTAATAAGTTCTATCAACTTTATTTTAACAGAAAAATAATCAACAGTAGGAAAAGAGTGAGGTTTTCTTTAGAGTAACTAACATGCATTAATAAAGTGTGGAGAGTAAGCTACAAGTTAGTTCTAAATCGACCTCTTTTTTGCAGAGTCCATAAGGCCACATTTTTGTTGCTTAGCAGTGATGTGTCACCTTGGTAAAGATAGAAGATAGTCTCCAATGTCTTATTCACTGTAGCTTTTCTTTAAGTGACCACACACATTACTTACTTGATAGATACCTTGTGGCTGCCACAGCTAAGCAATGAAATATTTCCCAGATGTCTTAGTTATGCCCCTGTGTCAGTAAAGTCTATTTTGATGCAATTTCTCCTGAAGTTATCATAGAGGTTAATTGTAATTGCTCATTTAACATGTCCTGGAATATTTTCCTTTCCTATTGTATCTTCATGCTTCTACATTTGTTTGTTGCACATTAACCTTTCTGGAGTCAGTGACAAAGTTACTACACATTCAGGCTATGTTAACTAAGCTTGGAAAATGAATGGATGATGGAGGTTTAATAGCAAACCCATTTAAGACTGTATTTTTTTCTACATCTTTAAGATCTTGCTATCTGCAATTGGATAGAGCTGGACAGCTATGGAAGACCTTTCACACAGATAAATCCAGGCCAAATCTTTCAGCAGAACAATCCCTGAAATAATAAAAAAATAAATTTAGAGGCTTATCTATCCCACCAACCTCTGTTCAGCTTTTTGTGCAGCAATCAGGGACCCTGGACTTTTTTCTAGGCTCCCGTAACAACACTGAAATATGACATTAACTTGCAGAGTTATATAATAGTTCAAAGGTGCTTAAACCCAGTGTAATTTAATATTAAGCCATCATTATACTTTTGATCTTTTTGGTTTTGCCCCACAGAAAAGTCCAGTCTTGACATTTGGAATATAGTTGTAATGATACTCCCAGTAAAATTTGTATAAATTATTTTTCATCTCTGTGAAAAAATCCTGAGAATAAACCACTAGACTAGCATAGGAAAAGCATGTTCTAATGAAATTCTTAGGAAAAAGCAGCACGCCCACCTTTAAAAAACTGTTTTGGTGGTTCTTAGCACTGCCAGTTACACATGTCTATTAGTATGGGTCTAAGTCCTGTTTTCAAGATGCCTTTAATTCTCCAGGGGTAATTTATAACCTTTACACACGGTCATAGATCTAGGACTTATTACTGAAAGGCATGTATCCTTAGGAGGTATTCAGAAGATCTGAATAAATGCTTGGAGTAGTAAACCACAGAATCAGTCAAAGGTTAACAACATGCACAGAAACTGCTGTAGATTTTAGACAATTAACACCTGATGAATTCAATGAAGATTATATGACTTAAGGCATTTGATATTAGAGAGTGGTAGCAGAAAATGTATTAATATGCCATGTCTAAGAAGCATCAGACCAGTGAATTTATAAGTGGTTAAAACATATATCCTCTAAGTAATATTGAAAAGCAAAGACAGAAAACAGAAGGGTCACCCAAAGGGTTTGGGAGACCTTTCTCATGATAGCTCCCTCTCCAAAGGCACCATACCTGTTTGCACAGGCCTTGACAGGTTCAGCCCCTACAGCAGCTTCTGTTGTGTACTGACCTTTTAACTGTGCTTCTTTGTACTCTTAATACCCCCACTACTTAAGTGAACAGGAATAGGATCCTAGACATAGCTTTATGTGAAATGCTTGTGCTTATTTCACTGACAAAGTCGTTGTTTAGTATGGACCAAGTGCTTTCTGTCAGAATAAGAGAGCACATGATACGTTGGTCCTCTTTGCATATGAACTCTAAATATTTGACTGGTAGCATGTATGAGATTTATGTTGTATGTTACTCTCTGCTAAAGATAGAGCCATTCCATTATTGCCATAGTTTCCAGCTCTGGAGATCAAGTTTACCCATTCTGCTATAATGTCATTGACTTCAATAAATATTTCCTCCATATTTTCTAATATTTCCCATACAACACTATTATCATATGAGCATGCATTTAATTCAGATGTACAATGTGTGTCCTTCATAGTCCACTTAATAAATAGAGTACTGTCTTATTTTATCATTATTTTTGGTAATTGAAAAAAAAAGTGAAAAATCTGACTATGATCAGTGAGTCCCTCTGTGAGAAGGAAAAATTACCTCATGTGTTAATAGTCATCATTAAAGGAAATAATCTACTCCTGCCCAGAGGTGAGTAGCTGAATAAACCAGGAGAATAAAATAGCATCAGAAGAAAGGTTCCTTCTAGTTTGATTTTACCAGATTTTACTCCACTCAGAAGGCACAATTTTGTTGCCCTGAATGTTTTGCATTTTATTTCCAGCCAGAGGTTCATGACGTGAAAAAATAAGAAAAGTTTAGCCTGTGCTGCTTGTATTCATGAGCATGTGTATTCATGTATTTAAGCAAGGATATGCAGTGGGAATTTATAACCCACTAACAAGTAAATACTTGAGTTACAATGAAGAGTTAATCTTACAAGGGGAGCAGAGGGAAGAAGGGACATAAGTGAGAACTCCTGGGTAGGATAAGGGGTTCAGAGATCTTGATTCACTAGTGCGTATACTGTGATGCATAGAAAGTCTGCTGCCAGATTTTGGTCAATAGTCATTAAACAACCTCTCAGAGTGTTCCATTGCTAATGTTTAAGTCAATACTCTCAGATTCATGTAGGTAACCAAGGAGATATAGACAGCAGAAAGGGAGGACTTCATTGTGCAGCCATGGGACTGGGATGCAAGACTGTTGGATCCTCTTCCCTGATCTCACCAGATGCACTGGAAGCCTCCTGCAGAGCAGATGGGATTAGATTGCAGCTCAACTATGTGCTTAGTTTAGCTCTTGACTGCTGAGGGTTCTGTGTATTGTTTTTAATAATAAGTAAGTTAAAAAACAAGGAATAAAGAGAGATTTGATCCCACTAAGGCAATGTAGGAAGAGATAAGGGGATAATGTGTAAGTCTCAAATGATAGCCAAATAGCTGCGGGGACAACCAAGGATTGTTACGAATAACAGACTGTGAGAAAGAACAGGATGTGGCTGGAGAAGGAGCCATGTGGAGGTAGGACAGCACTTTTTGAGGGCAAGCATCCTTATTCTAGTTCCAGGAGGTAAGCACCAAACAGTCAGCACGAATGCAGAAATGAGGCCAAGAAGTGGGGATGGACTGCAGGGAATGATCGAGACTACTCAAGACCCCTGAAACCCTCCCATCAATTTCCAAAAAGTTCTGTAAGAATGGACTGTGCATGATAACTAATTGGCATAGAGAGTGAGAAACCTATCAGCAACTTATATATAAAAATGTACCCCACAAAGCCTAGGCAGCATCCCTGGTGCCCTGGACATTGCACCAGCTGGATCACTATTGGAGCTGGGAATGGTGATCCCTTCTTTCCTTCTTTCCTTCTTTCCTTCTTTCCTTCTTTCCCCCCTTCCCTCCTTCCCCCCTTCCCCCCTTC
>VWZF01006913.1:170648-203373 GCA_013396755.1 Sclerurus mexicanus
AAATGCAAAACCAACTAACCAACCAAAAAAAAAAAAAAAAGCAAAAACCGAGCTCACAATTGCCGCAGTCAACACTTCTCATAGAAGAAGGGAATTTGCTTGGCAAACTCCACCTGTTGACTTTCTACCAACATAGTCTCCAGATGGGTAACAGTTGCAGACTTAAGAAATAGAATAGAAGGGAGAAGGCATCTGCAAGCCAATCAGCTGTCCTAAGCATGATTGCTAAATTGATTTTCATCCTGATGTAGACTAAAACTATGTAGTGCAGAGCAAATTCTTCCCTGGGGTCAAGGTTCGTCCTTTCAGACATTTCCATGAAGTCTTCAGTAGGCTTGCATGGAAGAGAAGGACTTGGGCATTGCCTCTGTCCTTACTGTGTGGTTCTGAGTACGTTTTTCTGTCCCTCTTATATGCCCTCTTCCATACAAATATAATGGCCTGATCCTAAGCAGGGGAAAAAAGTACTTTGAAACTCTTGTAAGATTTTAGTGGAACAGTGACACAACAGCACATTATTAAGAATACCAATTCCTCCAACATTTCATTTGTAATAGGGAAAGAAAGCAAACAGAGGGAGAGATCAGCAGAACAATGGAAGATTTTGGCTTCCAGCAAGTATGTCATGTTTAATTTCCAAGCATCTATCAACGATACTGAGAAAAACAAAATTGCTCCTCTTTTTTCCTGTCTTGCATCATCTGTCCTTTGTTACTGCTTTTTCAAACATGAACTCAATGGATTGTTAGCATGCATTAGTGTGTTATGGTGACTTGTTTAACAAAACATCCTAGTCATCCAAGATCTAAATAGTTTCCTGGGAATTCAGGCATTGTGTTAAGAAACAAGATGCTTTTCTTTATTTGCATCATCATCAGAAGATGCTGTTCAACATGGGGCCCACCTAACAAAAGACTAAACAAAAGGAAAAAAATCCTTATATATAAAACAAGCAACGTTCAAGTTGCTACTGACATCAATGAGCCAGAGAGGTTTTGCTCTCTGGGTATGCTGCAACTAATTTTTCCTTTGCAAACTAGAGATTAGCACAGGTGCCAAATACTTTAACCTCATGCAGAGTTCTCAAGTCTGTGAAGTGGATATAATAGATTAAGTGGAGAATAAGTTCCAAGACTGGCTGAATTTCTGTGTATTTGTCCACAGGTGTTTTTCCACAACCCTTAAGGTTTTAGGGGACTGTAGAATTTCCTTTGTCCAAAACATGGCAGAACACATCATGACAAGCAACATCATGACAAGCAAGACTAAGGTACCTTTTCCCTTCATTGTATGACACGCTGAACATGCAGGCTTCACTGCTTATTGAAGACACAGACAGTATATTCTAAGGGAAATGACTTAATTCGAAATAAGTAGACTTTGACAGGTAGATTTTAGTGAAGCTTCTTTGTTGACATAGTAATTGTCCTCAAATATTTAGCAAAGGTTACTGATGGTATTTAAATGGATTTGTGCCAATTTAAGTCACAAATGAACCAGAAAATCAGAGTGAAGCAGACTTCACCTCTCTTGCCCAAGGCATGAAGACTAGTCAACTGCAATAGGAGCTGTTCTTGGAGAGAGCTAATTGCTTGGTGTTGAAAGGATTTCTCTACCTTTTTTTTTTTTTTTCCAGGAAGAATCAGTTCCAATCTGTGAGTTTCAGCCTATGAACATGGGACAGTTGTCCCTTAGTCCTTGCTGGAAGCAAAGAAATGCTAAGCTTATCCATGCTTTAGCAGTCTGTGCCAAGAGCTGGAAATTCCTTGGCTGTATAATTCATCTGCACAAAGGCAAATCAGACTCCTACACAACACAGCTGCATCAAATTGGCAGCCTGTGTTTTTCCCTCCTCCTTTAGTCATAATGCAGATAATACTGTTCTCAGGCATAGGTCTAGCAAACTTGTACCAAACTCATGCACACTCACTAGTATCAGCTCAATTTCCATGACTGCAACAGCCAGGAAGGTTGGGGCACCTCTGTTTGGACCTAGACACATGTCAAACTACACACAAAACCAGTAGCACCCTAAAATCATATAGTGATGTGCTTATGTCAGTGTTCAATTTGATGCTGAAGTCTGAGCAGATGTTTCTAAGTGTCTAACTCAGAACTTACTCTTTAGCTTTTATTATAAAGATAAAAAAGGTGACAGAAAAGCATATATTTTGCATACAAAGTGAATACACACCTGACCTTTGTTGAACTAATAGTTAAACTGTAATTTGTACGTCACAAGCCCTCTTGCTTCCTTCTAACTGCAAGAGATGCAAGAACGGCATATCAGACTCATTAAAACATTGCTACATTTTCACCTTGCGGGTTTTTTTAACAAATGCTGTTGCTTAGACTGATCAGACAGACTAAACATGAAGGCTCACTGAGATTAATCCCTGAAAAAAATAGTCCTCTTCAGTTCCCAAGGACAACTACCCTGGGGTTCTGGTATGGGAAACTGAGCTATTCTTCATCTGAGTGCTGAGTTGCTGTCCTAGAGGCAATAGAATCCCTCTGGCATGCTGCTGAGGTATTTCACCATGTTTCACTTCAGTGTTGCAGTTGTAGGTGAAACGCTTCACACAAGCCAGTGTCTTTGAATGACAGCCTCTCCAGTCCACCTTAAAGGGCTATGACAGAGCTCATTTTTTGCAAACTATGGGAACCAGTCGCTCATTCCAGCTACTGGTACCATGTCCCCATCCTCCAGTCATGTCTTATTACAGACTGCTGCAACAGTCATATTTCATTAATAGTAGTAAAGCATAATGAAATGATGGCTTCTAAAACAGATTAGGACACAGAAAAAATGTGAAATTAAACAGACAATACTTAGAGGGAAACTGATAAATATGCAGTCAGTTGTCTCTGTGCAATAACACAGTGCAATGGATTTATTGCATGTTAGGCTTGTTATTTGTTTTCCCTCTCTTCCCAGCATGGGGGATTTTAAGTTAAACAGTTTTATGCATACCCTAATTCACTTTTGTATCCCAAACTGGCTGCTTACCAACTTTGTTGGCATTTCAGGTTTGCAACATCTTAATCTAGAGTCATTACAGTAGCTAAGACGGAGTCTGAATGTAGGAACAGATCCTTTCCTGTAGAGTTGTCTATGAGATTTTAATGCAAAAAGACACCCATGTTAATTGCAAGCTTACCTGAAATGGTAATATAGATGCAAGTGCTAACCTTGTTTACATGAGCCATTAAAAATGCACAGAAGTGTTTGGTATTTTCACTCAGCCTTAGAGCAACACCCAACCCAGCAAGCATCAGTTTCAGGATTCTTTGCCAAGGATGTTCATGATATTATATGTTCTTTTACTGAAAATTTAGCTCATTTTCTAGACAGTGGTGATACTAAGATTTACAGACAAAGCATTTCACTATATGGGTTAAGATCTCACAAGAAGTTCTTCCAAGTTAGAGTGGAAGGAATCATCTGGTACTGAAAGAAAGGTCGAATAATTAAGGCTCTCATTTCCGCAGTCTTTCCTAAGTTCAGTTCGTTAACCTGGAGATGATGTATTTTTTGGCCTGGAAACACATTTGTATGCATGTTTATTTAACAGCTTGTTACATAGAAATTCATTACAGAATAGGAAAACCTTGTGAGTTAATCCATGACCTCAGTGAACTTATTCCAATAGATATGACAGAGCTGTTAAAGTTTATACAGAGTGACCTGATTTTCCATACTCAGCTCTGTCTCTCCAGGCTCACATGGATACACAGGCCAACACTAATTATTCAACTCCCTTTTCTTTTTGTTTCAAGCTAAGATGGAACATCTTGAGGAATCCTACACCTTCTTTACAAAAACTCCTGTCATTTCACACCTTAGTGGTCTGAGGGGAAATAGATGAACAGTTATTTAGTCAGCTTGGAATGAACCAGTTTAGTGAGAACAGCGGCAGGCCTTAGACAGAGAAGGTAAGCACAGCAAAAAGGTAGATGTGAGGTTGGTGTGGTATTAACCTACTCTGATTTCTGGCTGAAACAGGAAGTGTGATACAGTGGCAGCAAGGGGTATATATCCAGCATTTATGTCATAACATTGTTTTCTCCAATTACAGGCAACTTTCTTATGAACTGGCAAGAGTAAAGGCAGCAGAAAAGCTGCAGGAGGCAAATTTATTATTTGCAGTAACCAGCAGGACAACCAGAATCTGTGTTTGACTTTGTTTCTGCTTGATCAGGCCCATACTATCTCCATTTGCATCAGGCCTTTGTGTCCTTCCAGTTTGGCATTTCAAGCTGTGGCTTTGTTCTGGAAGAAAGCGGGTCAGATGGAGAAAAATCTCAAACTGTATAAAATCAAATACAGTGTCTCTATTTCTGATGAAGCTTTAACCAAATAATGCTTTCAAGGGAGCACTGAAGGCCAAATAGTTTCTAGCTTGTGGATCAGTTAAGTACTACAGAAAGAGCAACAGAAAGAATGGAATTGCTGTAGATATGGAAACAATAAGGTGGTTATTGGCCTTTCAGAAATACAGGCATGCAAAATAGAAGAAAGACATGAGGGAGCTGCATACAGTGCAATTAATATTTTATAAACGGCCTTTCTCCCCGTCCCCACTGCCTGACCTCTGGCTGTATCCACCACAGATCTCTTCACTACCACTGGATAAAACGCTGGACAGAGGCCAAGGTGGACACATTTCTTGTTTTGTTACAGAGGATAAATGCCAGCTTAAGTGCTTTGCAAGTCAAGAGGAGAACAGCTGCCTGTAGAAGCATAAGACAAGAGGAGATTGTCTAGGCCATGAGCTCTGTTTTGTACCCATAGGCAATAGGGCACAGGGCAGTGAAATGTGGCAGTGGGGTGGGATTCCCATGGGGCACCCAGAGGGCAGCGCTGCTATTAGCAGCCTTTCTTTGCATGTTCAGCATAAAGAACACGCCTGGAAAAAGGGAAACCAGACAGCAGACTTCTTCACCTGGCTTCTGCAGAGACCCTGCTGCCCACAGCAGCTCATCTCAGGGGAGCAGCTCACAGCCCAGGTGCCCTTGGGGGGCACAGTGCTGCTCACAATGCCCACACGGTGAAGATGAGCAGCACTGGTTAATACCTTCATCTCTTCTAGGTGTAGGTGCTTAAAGTCCTGATGAGCCTATGATCCAAACTGCAGCATCATCCATGCTGCTCACAAACAGCTCCTATGCAGCCTCCTGACCTTTCTTTCTCCCACTGCTAATGGCAGGGCATCCAAGACCAACAAGAAGGTCAAACCCTTCTGCTTGGGAACACCTGGGGACTCCCTGGGCTCTGTAGATCTGCACCACAAGCAGAAGGTTTCATATACCCCTAGGCCTACACATTTAAAACCATGTCTTTTCCTTGACCTTGCTTATCTTCCAGAGGTTCATAATCACTCCACAGCTTCCGCCTGTTGCTCCTGCCAATGGTCCCTTAACAGCACCTGGAGCCTCTGGCCTTTTATAGATGTTCTTTACACCTCACAGTAATTGATTCAACACTGGTGGGCACAGCCCTTCCCTTCAGAGGTTCATATCCCCCATCAAACTTGCCTAGGCAGCTGGGATAGCACAGGAGAGATTTGGATTCACCCCTTCCCTGGCAACCATACTCCCTCTTGATCCTAGACCCAGAATCACAAGTATTCATGGCCAATGGGGCAAGAAGGATATTTTTTTAATGGACATTCTGCTAGAGGAAGCACCAGTGGCTGGTTAAAACAACAGTGAAAGCATGAGTCTTGAAAACATACCATTTCACCATCTGGGATAAAGTGGTACAGTAAGATTTTGCGGTCTGACATGAGGTTATCAATTCAAGAGATGATGTTTCCATACCTCTACAGGAGGGTTGAGGGCCTGCATCACAAAAACAGCCGTTCTTTACCAGGCTATGATTCACATGAGATGTGACAGGAGATGGTTACAGTTGAGTTCTCCCCTTGTTCCTGCTTTATATCTTGGTAACGTCATCTACTTCCTAATCAGTACTTCCAAAATGTTTCTGTGTGAAGTGCTTTTCATCTTTTGGCTGTAAAATCAGCTGAAGTTCATTTAAAAAAAATGTAGTTGAGGAAACAATTATTGCAAGATTACATTAATATCTTTGGGGATTTATGATTTTATTAATGTGATATACTCACCTGAATTGACTTTTTTTGATCAGAAATGGGAGAACTTTTCTTTTGTTATGAGATGACATAAAGCAGATAGACTTGCTTCTTTCCTTTTTCCTTGTTTTTAAATATACTTTGATTTGGTGTACATGATGTGTCTTTCTGATGTAGGAAGCAGGAATTGAAAACACATTTCCTTAATTATTATATCAAAATGTATTTATTAGTACAAGGCTGTTTCATGGCATTTTGCCAGCCTTCCTTTACATGAATAGGTGAATGATCAGTACAATAATATTGCAGCTGGTTTCTCATGTCCTTTGATTTTACTCCCAGATTCAACATAGATAAATTCACAAAAGCATCTTCCTTGCATACACGTTGTGTACATGCATGTGCAAACTTCTCTGCAAAGCCATCACCAGGGGAGAAAAGTGGGGCCAGAGAAGGCATGAATTACACTGGCTTCTAAATTACTAAAATCTCATAGCCTAAAGGACGCCAATGACAGCATCAGTAAAAAAACACATGAAGATAATCTCAAAATGTTTGCATCTGGAGAGTTTTCTTCAATTCCAAAATGGCAAACAGGAGCAAATTAATGGGGTGAAAAAACCCACATTTTTTTCTGTACTGCATGCTGAGGCAGTGGCTGGAAGGAGGGAATCTCATTTCCTGTCTATACCTTGTGCTGGGAGGTGTAGTCTGTTACTTTTACTGTAAAACTGTGGGAGTCATTTTCTTTTTAATCACTGAACTGCCATATTGATGGTTATTTACTTGATAATAGAGCAATTTTGACAAGCAGCTGTAATTTGTACAAGAAAACTGGTGTGTATACATCATAAACAAATGATGATTGGTCAGAAGATGAACAATATTAAAAGTATATATATACTTATATATCTCTTTGCAAAATTTATTTATTTGTTTCTATACATGCATATGTTTTTGATATTATATACACACCTAAATCTTTACATGAACTTTGTTTCATTGTTACTGTGGAAAACTGTTTGGAAAACTAATTTTTTTAATCCCTCCCCTCTTCCTGTCCTCATCAGAGAAAAATCAGTTGTGCATCAAAATATCAGGTGACTATTGGACTTGGAGTATCATCAATTAGTTGTTAGACAAAGTGAATCACTTACATACTTAATTTTAAATGAACTGAAAATATTTCTTTTTCAGTTCAGTAATCGATGATGCAAAACTGACCAACATTTTGTTGGGGTACAGCTCAGGTGAGATGTAGAAGAAAGCTAGTTGGGTTATACTTGAACCAGAGCAGGCAAGAGAGCCTTGTGGGCACATCTTTTTTCTTCAGTGTCTTCTTCCTACAAGACCTCTTTTTGTGATCTCATGAGTGGGCAAGCATCAGCAGAGAGGGGGTCTGGATGAGAAACCAGTAGCAGGCAGGTTGGGCAGGCAGGAGAAGAGTGACCTTGAGGACAAGGGGAGGAAAGAGCTGGGAATACAGTGAGAAAATAAGCAGAGAGAAAGGCCAGTGAAACAGAGAGTGCTATGGGTTGTGCACATGCACATTCTGGGAAGGGGAAATTTTCCGATGAGAAAATGCCACCAGAAAGACTGAACCAAGATGAAAGTTGTGAAATGGAGGGCTTTTAAAAAGAATAAAAAAAAAAGGTGGGGGAGGAGGAAGAAAGGACGAATATGACAGAAAAAAAAGAAAATAAAGGCTTTGAAAAGGCTTTTGTTTCTTAGGATTTTTAAGTTATCTGAATAATCTGGTACTGATGAACAATATGACCTAGTCCTCAATATTGTTTGGTTTTACACAGGGGGCAGATTTTTAAGTATTTCACACTCACAGACAGAGGTAACATAATTAAACCCAAAAATATATCAGTAACATATTTTGAATATATTTATGATTTCAATTTTTTATCTTAGTTTTTTTTCCCCTTTTATTTTTAAATTATAAGTTCAGTACAGATGCTATGAATACATAAAGTCAGTTAAAGTATCTATACCTATATAAAGTGGATTTGCTAACCAAAAATTGTTTTGAGTGAGTTGACAGGTCAAAACCATATATCTGACTCTATCAACAATTTTGATCTGAGGCTGAAAACATAGATCAGACAGATCAATAGACATTTTGGTGAGGAGATTAAGAGTGGCATTCAGCATCTGAATTCCCATAGAAGAGGTCCTCCTGCCTTTCACAAAGGGGTCACAGACAAATAATTCTTAGCACTTTCCAACCTGATAGCTTCAGTGTGGGAACATACCATTGTTATTTCAAAGCTGGGAAAATCAGAACACAGAGAGGTCAACATGATTCCTTGAAGGACAGATAATGAGACAGAGGTAGACCAACAGAGGTTGTTGTTGTTCAGATTTCCAGGCCAGGGTCACAACTACTGGGTGCACTGACTCCCTTCTAGTACCAGATGAGGAACATTTCTAATTATTTACCAGTTGTGGAATTTCCATTTGCACTTCTGATAAAAGGCTGAAGACTGGGAGCCAGGCTCAGACATCTCAATACCCAAGGGGAGTTAAGCATGAGTGAATTGAAGCACAGTTTACTCTAAGGCAAGAGTACACAAATGCAGAAACACAGCTCTGTGCATTTAAGCAGCTTTATCACAAAACCGTGGTGCCATGGAACTAACAGGCTTCCCATAGAGGTGGTAGTTTTGCTGAGGTGTTAAGAAGATAGTTGGGAATTGAAATGCTGCAAGCAGAACTTAAGCAGAGCTTGAGTCCTTAAATCCTTTGTAAAATTCAGCCCTTGAATCTCCACCTATGCTTCTCTTTTTCTATAATTAACTTACACATCGATCTCTTTTGATTTGAATAGCAGCCTAGCAGCAGAAGGTCTAGTCCCACTTATGGAATTCTTGTCTAACTGGCTCCAGGAATCTCATCAAAAAAGGAGGTGGTTGCACTGGCATACTATACGCTCTTCAGTGCTCCAATAACAAAGACTCTTCCCTCTGCAAAAGATGTTGAGTTGCTGAGATGGTGACTTGGCAAGTTGACTTGCAGTTGTGCACACATTGCAGCCAACGGTCCACTACAAAATGTTATTTCTATCACTTAGTTGTAGCCATTTTGCTTGCCACTTCTAATATTTGATACACTCTCCACCCCCCCCTCCCCACCCCGGCCCCCCTGTTTTTAAATTGACTGAAAGGGAAATTAGCACGTAAAGGGTAATTTATTTTGTGGCACTGGTAACTAAGGCACTGTATACACCCCATCATGTAAGAAATACCCTTGCTACACTAATAAGTCTTTGAACACATATTGGGTATTTGTATTTACTTTTCACATGAGCCAAGCTTAGTAAACTGTAGTTTGCTACGGAGTAATGTGCACACAGATTTTGTATTTCTAAAAACTTGAGCAAAAAGCTTATGTTCCTGCCTCTGTGAATTCATGTCAGAATGAAAATTTGTCATTTCAAACAAAAAACTGAATAGTATTTTCTATTAATTAATTTGTCCTGGCAGTTCTGATGTAAGGAGAAACTTCATCTAATCACTGTGTTGACATTTCAGTTTTACAGCAGTGTAAAGGCTACTGGCATTTTGGTGGGATGCAGAAGTGTTGTGGAGCTGGATTTTGCACATGTTTGAAACTGTCTTTTTTTCTGCCACCAGCAAATAGGTCAGTACTGAGACATTCAGGAACAGTTATGATGCTGTAAACCTCATTCACTGAAATAAAATTTTTTTTTTTTTTGTACTTCAGTCTCAGAGGAGTAATTCATGAAATGTAGCTTTTGACATTTTTTTCTAGCATAACTGTAAATGCATGGTCCCATCTCTGGTGGCTTTTTTCCATTTGCTTGTCCATGTGCCAGCCTGCCCATGTGGGGCTACTCTGGCATTTCCTCCAAGTGGAAGTTTCACAGTTGCACCTGCAACTCTCTGGTCAGCAAACACAGCAGGTGGGTCAGGTTTTCCAGGAGATGCAGAGAGGAGCCAGAAAGCAGCCAACTGTGAAATCCCACAAGCTTGCAATTCCAGGCTTGAATTTATTTGTTTCCAGACATATTGCAGGTTTTTCACATCGTGTTCTTATCAGTGTTATTGTGGCTTAAGCAGGAAGCTGCATACCAATGAAGATAGGAGGAATTTATCTACAGACAAGGGAGGGTTACTCAGCGAGGTAAGGGAGTATCCTTGCTGCTGACTGTTGTGAAGTATTTTCAGTGAATGACCTTGGATTTTCTCCCTCTTGGAAACCATGGCAACCAGCATTTGTTCTTGTAAAATAATTTCTTGTCTCACAGTGAGTGATTATATGCCTTCTCCAAACTCTGAGGTAAAATCTCTCCACAAAGAAGAAAAAAATAAATTACTAAACAGCAAGCCTGAGTTGATTGTTCTGAATCTCTATATTCTAAAAAATGTACTGCAGCATGGGTATCTATTGCCAGCGAAACAATAAGCCAACGAGTAGCTGCTGGATGATTGTCCATTCCTGTTTCTAGGTTAGCATAATTAAGTCTGAAATAAATACAAGCATCTTGGTGAATGCCCATTTGTTTCCCTAATTAATGTCTCACAACCATCAACAAAAAATATTTCAAGATTATACTGAGGCTTTTATTGAGCAGTTTGGACATCACTCAGACAGTAATTTCCCTGTTCTTAGCTACATTTTAAAGTGATAAGGGCCATTTGCAAATTATCTGTTTTTCACATAATCAGCCAATGCAGTTCTGGCTGTAGCACCTTGCGTATCTTGTGATTCATCTGTGCAAAAACTCCCATCACTTAGGCATATGAGGGAAGACAAATGTCTCTCATACCTTCATACAACTTGAAAACATCTGCCAAAAAACCCATAAAAAACACAAAGCCAAAAAAACCCCAAACAACCAAAACGTACTTAAAAAGAAAAAGCTCTGGTAGCAGCTAAGCTTGCCTTTGCACCACAGTGTGCATCACTTGTGGCTCCTCATTGGAGTAAAAAAAGTGCAAAAAAAGACAGGGAAAAATCTCCACACCCACTTTGGGCTCCTCTCTGAGGTATCTGGCATTTCATTTCAGATGGAGGCAAGTTGCTGAGGCATTCAACTGTGCTCTACCCATCACAGCTTTGCAGCTACTTCCTTTCATCCGGAAACAAGGTGCAGACGCTGAAAATTGCATATTTTAAGCCTAGGTCCTAAGGAAACAAGTCCTAAGGGGAAACCAGCTGTTTCTGCCTGTGAATAATCCCACTTCTGCAGTGACTTTTGATCTTCTGGCAGAATTCAAACATATCTGAGTGAGAACATGGAAACCTCAAGGACACTGATGCTGTTATAAGCATGTTGAGCACTGGAAGCTGAGTGAGAAACAAACATGAGGTTTTCCTGCTTCCCCTGCTGCTTAAGCTCTGTACAGTGGCTCTGTGTATCCCAGTGAGTCACAGGTGGTGACCCCAATTTGCTCCTGAGGACCCTGTGACTCTCTCCTCTGGCCTCACAGAGTGGCCCACAAATGCAAGTCTAGGATCTTCTGCCCACTGCAAGAGATGAGAAAAGACCCTGGGGACATGGATCCAACCACTGTTGAAGTGGCCCTTGGGAGCATTTAATTTCAACTGCCTCTCCTTGCAGCCTGTGAATTTCCTAGGAAAGCTTACCCAGGAACAGGTTTGCATACTAACTCGCTGCCTTTCACCATCTCAGCAACCCCCACAGCACCTTACTCCAAGGGCTGCCCTGGGATCTGGGATGGCACAGCCACTGAAGAGGCAAGCAGCCAAGGTCATCTACCTGATAGCACAAGGGAGGACCCTTCCTAGACATTTGCCTCCATCAGGTCTTTCCTGGCTCTTCCCTTGGGACTTGGGCACCCTCCCTGGAGCTCCAGTCTCTTCTTGCATCCCTCAGTACCTGCACACCAACCAGAGGTGTGCAAGTGATGAGGGCAAGATTAATGTACACTGTAATATCCCTACAGCTAATGTGGGTACCATGGTGTACCAAATGGCTAATACAATTTGTCGCTTTTCTTTATCAGAGAAAAACGTCTCTACAATAGACATAATTATGATTCATTACATTATTAGCTACAATTAACTTCCAGACTTCAATACAGGCAACAGAACTCCTATTTCATCTCATTGCTATCCTCCTGCTGCTCCGCTTTGAACAGTGACTTTGCCTTGCAGCTTTAAATCACCATGCCAGGTCATACAGCTAAGCAAGGACTCCCCATCAGCCCACTAACATCCTCCAAGGAAAATGCAGCAAAAGCTCATTTTAAGAGGAGCTGTGACAGGCACTGTGAGTGGAAGAGGGGCAGGTTACAGTGAAACCTACATGTAACAGTTAAAGGCACAAAACTGTGGCAGCAGTGAGGCCACAAGCCGAAGAGGTGTATGAGCTGCTTGAGGAGACTTACTGCAGCCTGTGCTGGAGAAGCAGCACAGTGCAGAATTCTGTGGTGGGAGAAAAAGTGGCTCTTTGAGGGCTCAGATTGATATAGGTGCTTGGGACTCCAATGGGGCCCATCACAGGCCCTGATTTGATAACATCTGTTTTTTTCCAGGGAACATGATTGCACTGATAAATGCACATAGACCTGGGGTGCCTACCATCCCAGCCTGACAGCCTAGGAGCCCAGAGATGGGGGCTTTCCCTAGGCCCAGCCAACATACTTTGCAGAGGGTTGCAGGGATACTGCAGCCAGACCTGCAGGAGCCTCTGTTAGATCCCCAGCCCTCCTGCGCCACAATGCGCAGTGCCCACATGATTGTACTGAAAAGAAATGCTTAGCAGACCTGTGTGTTAGCTCACAGATTAACTTTGCAGCCTTTTCCAGCTGGTGACTATGAAGTGAGGGTTGAGATCTGAAAGCATTGCACAGGATTAGACATGCATCTGCCATTAAAATCAATCCTTCGCACTGCTTTGAAAATCTCCATTTGCAGTTATCTGCCTCTGGGACACAAAGAAAGAAAAGATAGGATAAGAGGAAGGGGAGAATGAATACAGAAACTTTTCAGATATATATTGTGACTCCATGTCATTTATTAATGATGCTCTAGGAGGACGCTCAGACTGTTTTAGTTCAGTTTCAGGTCAGAATGTCTAAACAAGGAAAGGAATGATATACTAATTGGAGAAAAAAAAAGGATCTGCTTGTTTTATATAGTACTGCTGGACTCAGGTACAAAACTTAAGTCATGTTCTAGACAAACATATTTTTCAGTAGATTAAAAAGCATGCCAAATAAACAGATGGCTATATTGTGTTATTTTAAACTTAGGGATTTATTTTTTTTTTGTTTTGTTTTGAGCCTTAGCCTGGGTGAGGAATTCAGTACCTTTCCTGCAGCATAAATCATTAAGTACCAGAAACTTAATAGTTGAAGAAATAAACAAACCAACCCCTGAAATTCTCCTGTGATTGCTCAGTTCTGAGTATTGCCACTTTCAGAACCCAAAAGCTTGAAGATAAGATGTGGTAATGAGCCAGCACCTGCGATGTGTGGGAGGGTGGTCACAAGGGTTGTGTATTGGGAGGGAAAGGAGTTATAAAACAAAAACAATAAAGAAAATTGAAAACAAAAGGGAATGAAATCCATGAAGCAGGTAGTTAAATGGTTCTGTGGATGCTCCCATTTTTCTGCTATAAAAATATTTAGCATGTTAGTCTCATAAAAGGCGGGGCAACTGTTGGTGTTAGGAAACTACATGCAAGTAAAAAAATCCAATCACAAAACAATTATTGATCACAAAGGAATTACAAAAGAAATCACAAAACAAAGAGATGGTTCCTAGCTTTGGCCCATAGCTGCTTCACACTTGTTACTTATAGAGGTACAAGAGAGTGAACAGGATGACTAACTTGTCCTATATCCTNAGCACAGCAAACAGAGATGAGAACCAGACAGGGAGAGAGGAGAGATATGTTGTGAAATGGCAGCTGGTGCTAGCACATTTCTATGGACTACGACAACAAGGAAGATGTCATCATTTGAGTCTGGAGAAGAACCCTGTAGCGGAGTTCAGGGGAGGAAGGAGTCTGAGTAGCTGGACTGTGGGATGTGCACTGCCATTGCTGATCCTTAGTGTGGTAGCCAGTCCCACCCTTTCATTCTTCTCTTGATCATTTATTCTTACCAGTTAGGTGGAAACCTGAACATTTCCCTTTTGTACCAAATAAACTTCGCATTCCAAATACTCCAAAATGTTTGATTTTGCAGCCCATACAATGAAAGCAGAGGAAACAGCACTAAGCTCAAGAGTGAGCAGAACAGCAGAGAGGCAAGGTCTTTCTAACCAGTGAGTTAGGCCAGTTTCTGGTTTTGAGGGAGGGCTTTTGCAGGGATGGTGAAGCTGTTCTCTGCTGCAAGTCCTCTCACTTTGTGTGGCACCTTCAATTACATACCAAGCAGCAGTGTGTGAGTGGCTAGGACACTAGTCACAGAAACAGAGCATGAGGGTTCATGCCTGAGCTCCACTAATATCCCAGTGGTTTTACCACAGAATTTCTGTAGCAGTCTCCTGGATCAGGGGAAGATACTGATCCTAGATCTTACACTCCTTTGGCAAGTGCAGAACTTGCTAAGGAAAGGTGCTTCCCTGGTGATCTGACTGTTGCCCACCATCCTCCATCCTACCCCCTTATACAAACAGTAATGCAATGTGCAAAAATAAATTATTCAATGGAAAACCCATTTTCTCAAACCCAACACCTCAGGGGAATAGCTTTCACAACACAGTTACTTTAACAGCTACAGCAGCAGACAATGGAGAAGACTTTGAAACTAAAATGAAGGGGAAGATACTCTGTTTCTAGGCAGTCTAAAGTAGCCATGCAACGGGAAAGAACTGAAAAAACAGAATGACAGTGGGTATGACAGCCACAGACTAGGCTGCATGCTGGGGAAGAGGGTGAGAGAGTGGAGATGCCCTGGTAAGAGCTGCCTATGAGAACAGTAAAGTGGGTAGGGAGCCAGCTTCATTTGCACACTACGTTACTAACCACTTGTGACCAGCAGAGCTTCAAGATGCACAAATGCCTGGAATAATTAGGTCAGTCGTGTCTAGATGCAGAGACAGCTAGATCAGACTTGGCTGTGCTGTAGCTTTCCCCAGGAAACCATGGCTGTCACAATACCAGAGTTCAGGAAACTGGTATAAAAAATCTGCATCTAAGGGGATATCAAAACTACCCTATTGCCAAAAACTGAATGGGCTACAGAAGCTGCCTGAACCTAAGCCTCCTCCTGCTCCCTTGCAGATTGCTTGCATAAGCAGGTTTTTGACTTCAGAGTCTAGTGAGAGTAAACATGGGAGATCAAACATATTCCATACCCACCCTGTATAAACGTAAACTGAATTGTCTATGCAGCAGGACATGTAAGTCGATGCAACCTAGTATGTGTTCAAATGGAAGCTCACACTCAAGGATTTATGTGGGTAGGGCAGGACTGTGGAATGGCAGCCTGAATGCTAAGTAGCTTCATCTTCTCCACATTGTCAAAACATCATCTTATGTTCCAAGAGGATTCTTTGATTAATACAATTAACACTATTCTGCCCGGTATGTTAGGCAGTAGGTGTGTCATGCCTGAGCTCCCACTGGCTCCTGCAGACATGAAGAAAGGAAGGAGCTCTCCTGATAGCAGAGCTACTCCAGCAGGAAGGCGGCTGGTACACATGGACAGGTTCCTTGCCTTGCTGCCTGAAGGTCTGCAGTCACATGTGAATCACTGCAGTAGCTCAGCCTTGCAGGGGTCAGTTCTTCAGCATCAATGAGAATCATGCTGCTACTGGAAGGCGATAGAGTGTTTTTTGTACAGATTTCAAAACCTAGCAATTTGCATTACAGTCACATCACCTGGTCTCAGACAGTCCCATCAGTATCCTCATACCAGAAAAAAAAGACAAGCAGTAACACGTTTCTGCTGCGCTGTTCTCTTTTTGTTTTGTAGCAAAGCAACCTTGCTAACAAGAGCAGGGGAAATTGATCTGATCTGACTTGGTTTTGTTTTGATTAGGAGGTTTGCATGTTCCTATGACAGCAAACAGAAAACTTTAGGTGTAAGCCCTGGTCCCAGGACAAGTAAGTTCTTGAAGTTGGCTCCATTCTTTTTTTGAACTCAGTATCTGCTGAAGCAACCCTTCTTCCTTCTTCACTGTGTGTTAGAGGTCACAGCATTTATTCTTCATCTGATTTAAAGTGAAATGCAGAGAGACCACCTAGTTAGCAATAGCGAAAGACTACAGTACAGGTGAATTTTAAATTAAATTTGACAGAAAAAAAATGTTTTTTCCACACAGGCGTTCAGAGATTTTTAAACCTACACATAGGATTGCTTCTAGCCTTTGATGCAAATTATTCTGAAGAAATCTTGGTGGTACAGAATTGTGCTGATACCTAAAATTTTTGTATTTTACCTTCAGTTGCTGGTCTTCAACATTTTAAACATTGTCTACAGTTTGCTGTAATTTCTTTCTTGCCTATCACAATAATATCAGTAAAGAGCTTAGAGCCAAACAAGGGGGCTGATACTACACATGGAAATAGATCAATAAAAAGGCATAGAAAAGAACTCACAAAACAGCAGTTATTGAAACTATATTAGTTGATTACCTAAGGCACTCAGCAACTTCCTGCATTCAATCACTCTGTATCTAGTAATTTAGGAAGAAAACTAATTTAATTTTTCAAACAATTTAATTTAACTATTTTAATATAGATTATGCTTATTGTAGACTCCACAGGATTTGTAATATAATAAGACCTTCTAGCAGTTTTTAATTGTGGTAGCTAAGACTGTTACCATGCTAAGGGCATTGCACCATACACTGACCCTGGTCAGCTAGCAAAAATAGCACCTTATTAGAGAGTTGTGATAAAGATTAGACTTCTGTGACATACTCACAACATAATTCCACCACCTCAAGGAACAAAACAAGTCAGAAGTTGGCAGAAATATACCACATTTATGACAATAACTGAAGGAGAGTATCAGATGACAACCTGCCAGGGATCATAAGACAAACTGGCTGAACAAACTGGGATGACAAACAACAAACACTGTTAGTTAGAAGCAATGGTTCCAGAATCCATCTTTCAATCTCATCTTAAAGGCAGCACATACTATGTGCCTATGTGTCCCCTGTCCCACTATCACTTCAGGAAAAGCCTCCCTTCCTTTCTTCTTATCAAAATTAGATGTTTCCTGGGATAAATCCTGTGGCTCTCAAAAGCTCCTTACAAAGCTTTCCATCTGATATTTAAGAAAGATTGACTACCTGCAGGTTTTAGCAGGGGTTTGTTTCGGTTTTTCTTTTTAAATCTTTGTGCTTGCACTTTGAACACCTCCATCCATAACAGTTACCTTTTCTGCTAAAATACTATTTACATTATTGCCTGGGGTAAGCAGGCCTCAGAGCCACCCAAATGTGATGTTTTTTTGGGACTGAAAGCCACTAAGTCCTTGGTGACACCAGAGTGAGCAGTGGACAGACAGATGGACAGAAGATTGGGAGGGAGAGTGCAAGAGGAGGCTGGACCAAGTGCAGGATCACTAGAGTAGCTGCTTGGCTTGAGAAAGAAGGGTTTATTTGCCCATTTTAGCCTTGTTTTACATTAACTGATTGCACATAAAAGTTTTGGGAACATTTCTTAGCCCATCCATACTACTAGCACTTAAACCACAGCACTGGTTGCCCTGAAGAACTGAATTACCTTGGCTTTGTTTGCAGGCTGTACCCAGCCTGGGAATTCTCCTGTGGGCTTTCCCCTTTCATGCAGTCCCATCCTGTATTTAAATCTCTCCAGCTAATTGACTCAGCACCTGTTCCTGGAAAAAGGACCTCTGAGACCTCTAATAGCAACTGGAGAGGGTGTTTGCCAAGGTGGGGGTGTTGCCAATTTGCACCACTTTAACATTTCCAGGCAATCTAGCCTAATGGGACTGACAGAAGAGACAAAGGCCAGGAAAGAAATCATGGCAACACTTTACACCACTTGGCTTTGATTTGCTCTGCTGTCAGAACGCAAGTACAAGGCATCTGTTTGCCAAGCTATCTTAGAAGTAGGATGGACTTACAGGGACCCACTTTAGGTGTTTGGGAGAACTGCTCTAAAGTCCCTATGCCATTTTCAGTGTCTTTTCTTCAGGAGAAACCCTTAAGAAGGGAAGTGTCTCTGAACCTGCTCATAGACAGGCAGCCCAAAAGCAGTATCTTGACTTCAAAGAAAAATTTCATTCGCATGCTGGAAAGTGGAGCAGGACCCTCAAATAGTGTGACTCTCTTTGTCATAATAGCAATTAACACACAAATCAGGGCTTTGCTGTTATGTGACTATTTAGCTTCTTAAACAGAACTGCTGTGAGAAAAGCAAGGAATGGATCAGTTTGCTTATTTTAAGCTTACAGTAAGAGAACCAAAACTGAGAGTAGATTCTCCATAAAAGATGGTAGCACTTCAGAACCTGTCTGTGAAAGATATCCTGTAAATCTCTTTGCTTAGACTGCAGTATTGAAACATCTGCATGTGAGATGTTCCAAGCTAAAACCCACAGCATTTTCAATGTTTTTGTAATTTAATTATTTGGTCTGTATCAGCAGGTAGTAGCACTGTCTTTCTACTAAATACAACACAACAGAAGTATCACACATCATCCACACAGCAGGCTGTTCAAAGAAGCACACACATGTAAAGGGTCCATCTTATCAGTATGTATAAGCATCTGGGGCAGCCAGCTCCAGGTGGCCCTGCTTGAGCAGAGGATGGACCAGATGACCTCTAGAGGTCTCTTCCAGCCTCTGCCATTCTGTGGCACTATGGAAAGCTGTATTGATTTCAAGAAAATTAATCCTGTATTAAGAAAAGAATACAGCTAGTTACTTGTAAGGACAACAATATTTACTTGTCTATAGTACAGCATACCTCCCACCCTGTATCTTCACCTAGAGAGTATTATGCTAGAACTGTTCTTTGGAAGCCATCAGTTTTACACCTATTGCATAAGCAGAGGATGTGGTCCACGATCTTTTCATGTATTTTTAAACAATGTTATAAAGGATGGAAAAGATGTGAAATCAAACTAGAAAGTGGATATGCATAATTTTCTCTCCTTAGTGACACATATATTATGTAACCCACCTTCTATGCACAGACTGGCAGGACAGAATAAGCCTCACTTTCTCACCACTTTCATCTCAAATTTCATGTTCCAAAGGAATCCATTGCTGCTTTCTTTGAAATCAAAGTTCAAATTATCACTAAATTTAATGAGAGCAGGACTGGCCTACCTGTCTCAATTTGAAAAGTGAGTCTAACACTAAGCAGACGAAATTAAGTCCAATTGTGCAAGTCTTTTCTGCACTCAGCATGTTGTTTTGAATGCCTGTGGACATAATAGGGGAGACTGTTAATATAACTAGCTGTTAGTGCAGAATAATCATTATCTGTTCTTACATTAGTGCAAAAGGAAAGGCATAATTATTTGCAATGCATAAAACATGAGGCCTGTGACAATGCTGTGTTTTGTTAAACTTTATATCTTCACAATTGTTTTAGTACATAATAGTAATTTTTCTGAGGGATATTAGTGCTACTACACTTTCTTCCCCTTCTCACCTCCATGCATCAGAAGGGAAAGATGTTGTTTTCAATTGGTATAGGTGCATCAGCAGGTCAATTTTTCTAAAGGCAAAATCACTAAATGTTTACATTGGATATGTGCTGACACAAACTGAGGTTTTAATCAATGAAGTTATGCTAAAAAAACAGAGAAAATGACAGTCTGATTGACTGGGCAACAGCTCAGGACTATTCCACAGCTGTGCCAGACTGTAGCTGGGTTAGTGTGATTTGAAGTCTTGGGTATAACTTGTTCTGACAAGAGATGAGGCAGTGTGTGTCTGTGAGGCTATTACATTACCAGTATTGCTCAGCAGGGTTCAGCAGAACTGTACTCCAAGAGTGAATCCAGCCTAGTCCTTTCAGATCATACACATTTACCTTGGAATGGTGTTGCTTGAATTTTCATTCAAAACAGAATTTATAAGTCCACTGATGTGGGAGTCCTATTTGCTTATTTCATAAAGGTAAGAGTAACACTGCTGCAATTAGTGTAAAGGTTAAATGTCTGAATCAACTACTGAGAAATGGTGAGTTCTTTAGTTCTTGCTCTCTCCTGGTGAAGAACAGAATTTATTTTTTTTTCCTGAAGGTGATGCTTTCATTAGAGACAAATTGAATGACTCCTTACAGAGTAGCTGTTCAGAACTGTAGGGTGTACATCAAGCAAGAATTCATTGTAAGTGACATAGTAATGCCTTCTGAGGTTAGGATTTAATAAAAGCAGGCAACAAAATCCAGTTGTGTTACACCACACAGGATGAAATCCCTTTGGAGTGACATTTTCCCCAAATTTAAAAAAAAAACAACAAACCCCCACCCCCAAAAAACCAAACCTAAAAGTAATATTGTTTTTGCATCTGATCAACAAAACAAAAGCTTCCAAGAGGACGTGGTGTTTAAGATGACCATGACTCAAATGCAGCATATGAGATAAATTTTCAAGAAAGGAAGCAGTCTAGGAGACAAAGCTGTAAATAAAAATACACATTGGGCAACCACTTTCATTTTTTTTCATTTTACAACCTTCCCACCAATGTCCCTGCTACAACATGTAGCTTTCTAATCCTGGAACACTGTGCTGGAACACTAATGATCCTTCCTCATTAGATTGTCATTATCAGAACAAAGAGACCATCACGCATGTCAGGCGGGACAGAGGCTTCTCAAGCAGCACAGGCAGACAAGATCCTTCCTTCTCTTTCTTTAACTTGCGGTCTGAGGAGCACAATGTATCCTCATTAAAAAAGCCTACTTCATAGAAAATGGTTGTCCTCCATACTGTGTAACATGATCATGCTCTCAGATGTTTAGTGAACTTCACTTCTTTCATAGCTGTGGTCCTCTGTCTGCCAAATGTCTTCTCTACCACTGCACTGCAGAAGAGGAGAGAAAGAGCTGCATGGAAAATATTTTCCTGTGTCATCCTATGAATTTTGAAGTCTTCAAGTTAGTCTAAGCAGAAATGGTGTTCTATTGGTGTCAGCTAAGGCCAAAATGTCATCTCAGGACTAGCTTAGACAAAGAGTTTCCTTGTTCTACTTAGATTGCCTGGATGTGTCACAAAGATAAATGTATCAACCAAAATTAACTTATTTCATTAGCTGGACTGAAACCACCTACAAAGGCAAACCATTTCAAATTATCATCTTCTTCCTTTGATAGGTGTTCTTCAACCTGAAAATATAGATGAGAGAAAGATAAATGCCAGTTATCTGGGACTTTGGTACCTACAGGGAACATGTTTCTACCATTTCACAAAGGCAAAATCATGCAAAAAACACCAACTCTTGAAAACATCTTGCAATACATAATAATTTCAAGGCAAAGGATGTTGGTTTGTTGATTCCTCTGTTTCCCATGTTATGTCGTGTAGCAGCAGTGGTATAACTTCCCAAAGTGAGAGGCACCTGCAGCTCTCAGAACACTATCAGCATTTGTGTTTGATGTTGCCCATTGCTAAGTAAGAAATGTCAATGTTACTGGGGCATTCTTATGGAAGTCCCGCGCCCACTGAAATTCATCAGAAACACCTGAGCTTTCTGGATTTTTGCACAGACCAAATTTTCAAAATGAAACATAGAAAGTGTTCCTCTTCATCATTAGCATATGAAGATAACAACTCAGAAAACCACTGAAAATCAAAATTTGAGCTTGAAAATACTAGGCTTTTTATATTCTTCCCAATGTATCTCACCTGATTATTTATCTTTTTTTACCTCCCACCCAGGCACTCGTATTTTCTATTCCAAGCAAATAAAACAGGTAGCCACAGTGATGACACAGTCTATAAAAAACATTTGATTTTGCTCACTGTAGCTCAAGACAGATACAGAAGTAACACAAGACCAAAAAGAGTGATGCAGCACTGGGCTGTTAGGCAAAGTTTCTTTCAAAGGAGCAAGTCAGAGGTTCAAGAATCAAGGGAAAAATATATGTGGTTTTGGCTCAAAAAGTAATTGTGGCAATTCTTTTCAGGTAAGATTTCACTCAAGATGAAATTACAGGGAATCACAGAAAGGTAAAATAAGAGTGATAGGTCTGGGAAAAGCTCTTTCTTTAATTGATCTTTGTAATAGTAGAACATAAATGGAAAAGAAAAGCATTTCATATTAATATCAGGAAATGGTTTCATGCAGGTAACAAACCCATATGAAACCCATTGACACAAATTAAAAATAAAATCAATAATTTAGGATGATTATGGAAGGACTGGATAACACATATTGGCAGCATGACATCCTGCCACAGAAGGCTGTCAAAGAGTAATTACTATCCAAAAAATCCTTGTGCCATCACCCTGAGAATGATAAAAATAACAAAAGGCTTCTCTTTTGTGGTGAGTTGTTAGTGACAGCTTCTCTTGCCTGTTCTTCTAATGTATCTAATACTAACTTCTGTCATAAATATAGTCAGAAGGAGGACAGGTCCTAGTCTGGCTGTTTGTGGCTAGTTCATCAGTTTCTACTCACGTTTATGCCTTTCTTTGATTGGCAGGGACAGTGACCAAGCAGAAAAGGAGGAGGTGGTCAAAGGTGGGGAACATTTCCTCAACTCTTAAAGTAAAATTCGCCTCAGTTGCTGAATACTGTCCACTCATAAAAGAGGTGTCACTTGGTGGCAGTCAGCTCTATTATGCTTCTTCCTAAAAATAAAGCAGATTTGTTGTAGCGGTGGGTGTCAGAAGAAGCACAGTGACAAACAGCACCTCCTTTATCTTCACATTTTCCTCTTGATGTCTCAGTAACACGCCCATGTCAAAAGTTTAAAAGAAAGTCATCTTCTACCAATCAAAGTATTTACTCCTCCAGAAATGCTAATGGAGACTCAGTACCAGAATAAGAAACACAAAGAGGGCAGCAGCGCTATACTTTCATCTGCTACAGCAAGCAGCTGTCAGTGCTAACATAAAAATTACCCAACAGGCATCCAAATTTATGCTACATAAACATTTCTTGAATCTATTACATACAGCAGGAATCTAGTATTAATATGGCCATTGCTCTGTGTAATTATTTCCTGGTTTTCCTTTCCTATGGCCCATTCATACACCAAGTCAGTCACCTCACTGTGGAAGGACATCAGGTTGCTCAGGCATGTTTTCCCCTTTTTAAGTCCCTGCTGATTACTTGCAGCCACCTTCTTGTCCCAGAAATGGTTTCCAGGATTAGCAGCATCCAGGTATTGAGATGAGACTTCACAGGCTGTAGCTCCTCAAATTTCCCTTCCTCTTTGCAGAGACAGGAGAGACTGCTTTTTCCTGTTCTCAGGATCTCTCTCCCTCACAGCCCTCTCCTCCACACCCTTTAAAGATGACTGCAAGCAGCCCATAATGACATAAGTCAGCATCCCCAGTACTTGTGGGTCCACTGTATCAGGCCCATGGACATTTGTAGATACAGTTTATTTATATATTCCCTAACATGCTCATCCTCCACTGGGGAATAAATGTACTTTGTCCTGGACTGGTCCCTGAGATTACTGAGGGCAAGCCATGCCAGTAAACAGAGAGGTGAAGACAACATTGTGTACTTCTGTGTTCTTTTTCACAAGGCTCCCTGCTCACTTCAGCAGTGGGGCTGTGTTTTCTCTGGTCTTTCTTTTGTTGCTGATGTCCTTGTGGAAACCTTTCATGTTGCTGTTCATGTGTTGCCATGTTCACCTCCAGACGAGCTTTGGCTTTCCTGAATCCATCATTCCACAGTCAGACAGCATTTCTACAGTCCTTCTTGGTCACCTGTCTCTCCTTCCACCTCCTGTACACCTCCTTTTTATGTCTATGTCTAGCTGGGAGCTTCTTGCTCAACCATGAATCTTCCCACCCTCTTTACTTGGTTTTTGCTTGTTGGCATGGACTATTCTTGAGCTTGGAGGAGATGGACCTTGAATATTCACTAGCTTTCCTGGACTCCTCCTCTCTCCACAGCCACGTCCCATGGAATTCTTCCAAAGAGAGCTTGGAACAAGAGAGATTTTGGTTTCCAGAAGTCCAAGATGGTTCTGCTCTTTGATCTATTCCATCATCTCAGGATCATAATATCCACCATCTCATGGTGCCTGCAGCCAAGCTTGTCTCTGATCTTTACATCCCTGACCAAGTCCTCCTGATTTCTAAGTATCAGGTCCAGCTAAGCACCTCTTCTCCAAGTCTTCTTGATCACCTGTGTTGGGAAGTTATTGTTTATTCTTGCATTGAAAATGTCTTCAACATTGAGTTCACTGCTGCAAAAACACAGTAGAAAAAGAACACTTCCTTTGGGAGAGAATAGCCTGTTACTTCATAGACACAGGCTCATGCCAGTGTCCCTGCTGTTGTTGTGACACAGTTATGATGTTCAGAAAAAAGCCCTTGCGTTCTTCTGCACAAACCACTGCTCTCTGTTGGTTTCCTCTGTTAGTTACATTTACTGTCATCCAAGCTCTTCATTGGCTGCAGGAGGACATTCAGTCACCCATTTTTCTTTTAAGTCAATCTCTTCATGTCAGTCTTTAATGCTCATGACAGCTACAACCTCTTTGAACTTTCTGAACCTCTTTGCATCTGTGTTGCCAACAACAGCTCTGAGATTTATTTGGCTTAACTTTGCCATAGAGACAGTGTAGGGTTCTCTTGAGATCACATTCCACAATGAACTCAGCATTTTTATTAAATCTGGTTGACTAGAAAGAACAATACATTTAATAAAAAATGGATTACAGATACAGAGAAGTCAGAAGAATTAAGGCATCCATATGGCACACAGATTGGACTCTGGGAGAGCACCACCTCTGCATGCCGGGCGTGACATCCAATCAGTTGGACACTCTGACACAGCGGTTAAATTTTAGTTTTACTTTTTTCAACTGACTAAAAATGCTACTTCCCTTAATGATGACATTCCTTTAACATTTATCTTTCCTCCAGCTTGAATGACCTCATCATCAGAAAAGAGCTGCAACTTCCTTAGAGAAAGCCTTATCAGACACAGAAAACAGAAGCTCAACAGGGTGCTCTAAGTTACTGAACCATCATATGCAATTCCAGTGGGAATGCAATTCTTTATTAAACTGAATAGGTCCAAGAAAAGTTGGGTGAAGTGCCAGGAAGGAAGTATGGACTGGATACTCCTGCCGTTTAATTCTTTAACTGCTAAAAAAGCTTTCTTTCAGCCGGTTCCTCTATATGGCAAAGAAAGAAAATTTTAAGATCTGTGCTAACTAAGAATGAAAATGCCTAAACACAAGGATATGGCAAAAACAAGGCTGTCTGACAATTTAGTGCACTAGAGGTATAATTCCCTCTTACAGGATCAACAAGAAGCCTGTATGCAACGGTGCCTTTCAATGGGTCACAGTCTGGTGATGATGTTTAGTGTAGGCTCCAGGGACTTAGCACTAAGCCTGTTTGGCCCTAGGCTGTGATGCTGACCAAAGATGCCAAACTAAATGAGTTCATTCTCAAAGCCACTTCATGGGAAACTGCGAGAAGAGGACAGAACAGGAGAAATGGTAGGTTGCAAGAAAGCATAAGGGGAACAAAAGAAGGGAGAAAGACATCCGCATATAGTGCCTGATTAAACAATTCAGCTGAACTCACACAAAAAAGAAAACCAAGCCCACTGACCAAATTTGGGCAGAAAAACATAGTGAAAATTCAGGACTATCAAGGCTTCTAACAGAACAAGGTTGTATGGACAAGTTATTTTCTAATTGGTGTATATATACAGCTCTAAGCATAAAAATTCAAGAAAGTCAGCTTTATACAGGAGAAAACTTACAGACCTCCCAGAAAGGCTTTAGTTGGCAGTAAGGGACAAAAACGCTGCCACAAACAAAGCACTTTATTTCAATGACTTGCTGCAGCCAGAAAAGAAAAAGGAAACAGCAGATCTACTTTTTTCCAGACTCCAGGTCAATTGGACAGGAAGCAACTTCTTTCAGCCCAAGCAGGCTCTTCCAAGATCTGAGTGTCAGCTAACTTTATTATGCCAGCTAATTAAGACACAGACAGAATGAAGATCCTGCTGAACAGCATAACAGGATTCAACAGACTGTACCAAGTCACATGGGGTGAGACTCCAGGGCTGGTGGTGACCCACATTCACATGCAGGTTGCTTGCCCTGGGCAGCGATGTCCTTTGTCTTCTTACAGTCTTTAGAGAATGTGAGCAGAAAAAGCAGAAGCAGGAAAGGTTGTCTTTTTCTTTCTGGTCTGAGATATCAGATTTCTGTACCATTGAAAGTTTCAAAAGATTTGTAGGTTACAGTGGTCAGCTTTGCTTTGGTGTTCCTTGATCAACCACCAACTGGAATTCTGTCACAGAAGGAAGATTTCAGCTTGTTTTGACTTGCAAGTAATGAAAGAAATAATTTTTAATTCTTTGTTGCTACAGTGAAGTGGCTTTGAGTTGATATAGTGAAGTGGCTTTGAGTTTCTTGGAAATTAAGTCAAGGTTTCCATTTGGTATGCTACAAGTTAAAAGGAAGAAGTCTGCATCAATGAGAAGTTGTGGTCATCTGAAGTTTGGGTTAAGAATTAAATATGTTTCACAGACTGGCATTTGCATTATGATTACTGTTGCTGTCTTGCCAGTGAGAAGGAAGATCACAATGAGAAGTCTTTTTCTTTCCAGACTCAAGGGCAAGTAACAGAGAGAAGAGAGAAAGTACCCAGAACAGCTCAGGACTAACACAAGCTGAAAAATTTGCAATTAAGAGCCCCTAAATTTGATTTCTATCCATACACTGACCTTGGGGACCTCTGCACTTCCCTGCTGATGAGGGTTTTGATACTTCTGGCTTTTGCTCTCCGATAAAGGTTCATTTCCCTGGAAACAGGTACTGTATTCATGCAAATAAGGAAGCAGGCTCTAAAAGCTGATGTTTAAAGAAAACCCGGCTCTTTGTACCTGTTGAACAGCAATTTGCATCTACACAGTCCATTTGCCCACAGAGATGTAAAATTTTGGATTGTGGTAATCAGCCAGTTGGTATATACAGCTGCCATCCAGAGCAGGGTTTGTGTCAAAAAGGCTGTTTTGGAGACTTCAAATTATGACTTAATTTCTACTAGTAATATGTCCCTGTTGCATTAATTTACAATAAGAAAAAAATAAATTAAAAAGTACATGGCCATTAATCAAATGGCCATTATCGTGAAGTAGTCCTTGTTTCTTCTTCTGTTTGGTAATATTTTCTGTTGTTGTACATTACCAAAATCTGCGCTATGTTTCCAATGTCCTGAGATGGTACAATTGTATTCCATTGCTATGTATGAGCTTAAACTCAGGATCACTTCAGTCATGAAACCGAGAAGCTGATGGACTGCTTAAGGAAATATTATTGCAAAGCATATTTCTCCCAATCAAACCTTAAAAAGCTAACTACTCACATGCCTAAAGGTTGGGGGTTTTGTTTGTTTGTTTGTTTGTTTGCTTGTTTGCTTAAATCAATATTCTTTGGTAATGTTTGCCTTTTTATACAATCCATAGATTCTCATCAGGCTTGAGATATGTCAATGCTGTACAGGGATTTCTCTTCCTTGGTCTATAAAAGTTTAGAGAAGAAATAGGTGCAATTTTTTTTACCAGAAGGGCAGCCTGGAACAGGCTAGACAGTGTGGTTGATGTGCTGAGCCTGTCACTGTTTAAAGAGCATTTGGATAATGCCCTCTACAACATGCTTTAACTTTTGGTCAGCCCTGAAGTGCTTAGGCAGTTGGGCAAGATGATTGCTATAGGCACCTTCCAGCTGAAATATTCTAATTCTATTCTATTCTATTCTATTCTAGTCTAGTCTAGTCTAGTCTAGTCTAGTCTAGTCTATTCTCTAGAAAGCTGTGAAACATAAGCTAACAACTGAGCAAGCCAACTTTTTCACTACTTCTTAAAACTTTTAATTGAGTGTTTGTTATGCAGAAGGTAAATATTTTTTCTAGCACCTAGTGATGTCATCGATCTCTTAGCTGGAATGTCCTAATGGTCATTGCATAAATGTGTCTGGCAGTTCTGCTATAATTCTTTCTTTGGGTTGGTTTTGTTTGTTTTTGTTGGTTTGGTCATTTGTTTTTGGATTTTGTTTTTTTGGTTTAGGGTTTTGGATTTTTTGTTTTGTTTTGCATATTTTTTGTTTTGCTTTATTTTTCTTTTTTCTTCCCAACATGTATATCACAGAATAAGCTGTATTTATTTTCCAATGAAAAAGACAACATTTTGTGTTGTGCCAGAATATCTGCAGTTGTACCAGCAAAGGATTTATGGCCACTTAGGAAAGCCTGACATATTGAACCAGCATCATGCTACAACTGTCTTTGGATGATTTAAGAGGAAAGAAGGTCAATGAGAAGAATCAGCCAAAATTTTGAAGTCTGTAAACATTCATGGGAACCTGAGAAGGGAAATAAAATTGCATGGCATTTAGCAAAAATATAAACAGAGGGAAGGAAAGGATGTAAATCTGGTATTCAGGGTGGAGCAGTATGATTCTATAATGGAGTTTATACATGCATGTAAATATTGCTATTTCAGATTGTAGCAACTTATAATTTTAATGTTTTTCAGTATAGATTCTAAGAGACTGGCTTTTCTAGTGGTTTGGGTTTTTTTTGTTTTTTTTTTTTTTTTGTTTGTTGGCTGGTTGTTTTTTTTTTGTTTTTTTTTTTTTTTTAATAAACTATTACTTTTCCCCATTCCTCCCATACCTTTGAAATATTACTTTTCAGACCTTGGGGTACTTTGGACAGGAGTTTTGAGATCCAGTGAAAGTCTACTGCAGCATGTCAGCTAGCAAGAGCACAGCACTCATCTTGGGACAGCATATGTCCCAAGCACAAATCAAACTTTAATCCTCACTATAGGCAGTTTTCTTCAGAGCTGTTGTATGAGCACACAAATGACACAGAAGAAAGGACCATATACATAATATAAACTTCACTTTAAATTAGTCATAATTCACTTCTCTTCCACATCAGGATTTCAGTGACTACCAGGCTGAGGGACAGTTTGTTGAAGTGTTTGCCCATGATCACTCTGAGTCCTGATCTGCAGATTCAGAAGTTTAATAAAAAATTGCAAGTTAAAGATACAGGCATCATATGCAAAAGGTTACAGGAACATTTCTATTCCTTTAATATATGATACCATTTATTCTTTATAATGGAAACCTATGACACGAGAAGAACATGAATTTCAGACAAAATCTCAGTGAGCTTGACTTTTCTTCTTTTTCCACTAAAGCATTAAAACCAGCCTGTCTTCCACTCACTATATATTGGCAGGTAGATTCTATCATTGCTGGTACTCCCAAAATATTTCCTGTTGTGATGCTGAAGTCTAGACTCTGCTTATGCCATATAGCTCTTCACATGAAAGTAGGAGCGGTCAGGCTACTATAAGGTTCAAAGTAACAATAGTAATGCCTGGAACCTCATGACTTAATTGCAGTTCAGGCTGGAGGAAACAAAAGTTGAGCTTGGATTTATTCAGACAAGAATTACTACTATTTGTCATTTGCTTGCTGGTTTACATTAGATATTGACAGCATAACTCAAATTGCTATTGGACAGGTATCCTCAGTGCAAAGCCGAGAGCAATTGAGATGCACTAAACATTTAAAGAGATCCATGACTGAAGAGAGATATTCCTTTAGCCTATAACAGTGGTTTCTCCATTCAGACTTGAAATTGTTTTCATTGGTACGTGATCATTTACAGGCAAAAGATGAAAATTCAGCTATGCATTTCCCACAACAAACATTTTGTTGGCAATTTGCAATAATCTATGCAAACATTAATACTTACATAAGTAGGACCAGGGATTTTATTTAGTATTAATTCTACCTGCCTATCTCCCAGCCTGATTCGCCCTGACAAAGGCTGCTTGACCTGTTTCTTTGAGGTCAGCTGCTTGAGAAAGCACATTTCCCTGACCTTTACTTCCCTCTCTCCCTTGAAATGATGAGAAGGCTCCTTGCTGGAAAATGGAAAGACCATGTGGCCAGAGGTGGCCTTCAGAGGCTCCACAGACTAACACCATTCCTCACAGTCCTCTGAAGGCATGTCTGCAAGGCCTGTCATCAGGCTGAAATTAACTTCTGTGTAACAGAGCAAGAGATGCTTCAGTAGAGATGTCAAAAATTATTTTCTTGGTCATGAAAATAGGTGTTTTTTAAACTTCCCACTCATTCCTCACTTACTGAATTCCATTTTCCTTTAGAAGTCTTCCCATACTTGTCCTTAGGAAAGTCAACTTGTCCTTGCTATCTAAAATCTTAAAGGCAGAATTCAATCTTCTGCAAAGAGAGATCTCTTAATACACATTCGATGGGTTGCTGCCTTTGATACAATTGAGCCCAGTGCAAACCTTGGCATGGACTACTGGGTGTTCAGGCTATCAGAAGGCAGCTGGTACATTTATGTGAGACAGAGAGTATTTTCAGGCAAAACTACATGGAAAAATAGACCCCACCAGTGAACATGCAAAAAGTTAATACATGCATGACCTGCCTGGAAATGTTTACACTTGAAGTGAATGGAGCCTTCACAGAAGAGTATTTTCTATACCTCTCTGTAATACTAAAGTCTAAAAAAGTGTACTGAAAATCATGTTTATCTTTCCAGCATTTTTCAAGATTGAATGCTGTAGTCAAATAGTGACATCACATGGCATACTGTTAGACCTTGTGCTCACTCAAATACAGATATCATTTGATGGATCCCAATACTTATTATCTAAGCATACCATTAGACTGAGGTAGGGGCTGATGGTTGAGAAGGCTGACAAGAGGTTAGGAGACTTGATGTGCTGGAGACACTCTCCTGGCAAGTCCTCAGAGGCTCTTTAGCTCTCTTTTTCAGCAGCAAAGTGCAAAGTTGTCTTACATAAACAATTTCTTGTTTTGAAAAGATAACTGTGTGAATTCTATATGGTAGGTATTTTTCTGAGTTTGAAATTATCTTTTCATGAAGCTGCCACTCTCTGGCACTGTATTTGGTCACCCTATGTCTGGGCAGAAAGAATTCTGGGATGAGTTAAAAATATTTTACTGTGAAAGCTCATTTAGTTTAAAAATAACTCGAGATTGTTTTTTGCTCAGTGATGCCAAAGGCCAAACAGCCCCAGGTCAACCACTGAATGGGCTTAGGGCAGGTGAGGTGACTGGAGGTGAGAGACACACCATCTACACAGCGTAGGTAGATGTCTTTGTTGTTTTGTGGGATTAGTGTCTGTGATTCACCTTACCTACCTGCTGTTACTATAATTGATCCTGTAGAGTTGCATTAAAGGAGGCTACAGCAGCAAGCAATAGTAAGAGTGACATGGTCTTCCCCAGGGGGAATGCTGTGAACCCTTGAAAAGTGGTGAGGAAGCCAGTCATGACTGTCTCTAATCAGTGAGGTAACAGGATTGTTCCCCAGGGCCAGAAGTCTTTTATCAGACAGTTGTCAGGCCATTAAAAAAACCCCCAACAAAACAGTTGTAAGGAAACAGACAGCATTCTGTGGCCAGAGGAACAGTGACACAGGCAGAACAGGCACTAAGACTACTTCCTGAATTCAGCAGGACACCACAGGCAGGGATGAGATGGATGAATTCACTTGAGCTCTGAGAGGTGATGAGCTGCCCTCTCACACAGCTGGGCTTACCCAAAGGTTGCCTCCTTTATTAATCCCTGTGCCCCATCCAGAGAAGGATGTTCACCTAGAATAGCTGCTTTAAAGGAGTTTCTACTACAGGGACTGTATGCCAGAATCACAGAATATTCTGTGTTGGAAGGGACCTACAAGGGTCATCAAGTACAAGTCTTGGCCCTGCATAGGCCCATGCAGCAATAATACCATGTGCCTAGAAATATTGTCCAAATGCTTTTTGAACTCTGTCAGGTTTGATGCTGTGAGCACTTTTCCTGGGGAGCCTGTTCCAGTGCCCAGTCACCCTCTGAGTGAAGAATTCTTTTCCAGTATTTCATCTGAACCTTCCCTGACACAAATTCAGGCCATTCCCATAGGTCCTATATCTGGTCATCACAGAGAAGAGATGAGGAAGTTGTAGTCTGCAATGAGGTCTCCCCTCAGTCTGCTCCAGGCTGAACAGACCAAGTGCCCTCAGCTGCTCCTCATACGGCTTCCTCTCAAGGCCCTTCACCATCTTTGTTGCCCTTCTTTGGATGCTCTCTAATGGTTTTGTATCTTTCCTATATTATACTCAAAACTGCCCACAGTATCCAAGGTGAGGCTGTCCCAGTGCAGAGCAGAGTGGGACAATCCCCTCCCTCACACAGCTGGCGATGCTTTGCCTGATGCCCCCAGGACAGGGTTGGCCCTCCTGGCTGCCAGGGCACTGCTGACTCTGATTCAACTTGCCATCAACCCTCAGGTCCCTTTCCATGGCACTGCTTTCCAGTCTCTCATTCCCCAGTCTGTTCGTACATCTGGGATTGCCCCACCCCAGGTGCAGACTCCAGCACTTGATTTTGTTAAACTTCATACGGTTGGTGATTGCCCAGCCCTCTGATTTGTCTTAGTCTCTCTGTAGGGCATTGCTGCCTTTGATGGAGTCAACAGC
>VWZF01006914.1:4608-42930 GCA_013396755.1 Sclerurus mexicanus
CCCATTCTTTAATCATTATTTTTCAAACTCTGACCTTTTTCCTTTGATCAGCTGTTAAAAGTATCTTCTTGTTTCAGACTTAGGGTAGAAGGAAAACACAGTGCTGAACACTGAACGGCTCAGTGAAACAATTTTGTCCTTACGAGACTGAATTTGTGGGATTGGTATTTAAATCAAGGTGCTATTTATTCAGATATCCTTGAAAACAAAATTATTTTATATAGTTACAGCCACATTTCAAACTAAGACAAAGCAATTATGCAACTCTTCATCCAAATCAGTTGCAAAAAAGCAAAGAGGTTTATGTTTTAGCATCCTATCCTTCCTTTACTTGCATAAAACTGTCCTTAAATTATATCGCATTTCTTTATTGTGAAGACTCCACGTGTATATTTGTTTCCCTGATTGCCAAGATTTCTCCCGGAGAAGATATGTAATTATCTTTGGTTTGACTAGTTGTTAAATATTGCTGATATATTTCTTTATGAAAAGGGAAGACAGAATCTCAAACTGGGCAAACTGTCTCCTTAGAATAATAACTGCATACAGAGTGGTCCAAATAGTATCAGGCATATGGTATCTGTCAGTGTCTCTTAAAAGTCCAGTTTGTATTTATAGCACAGTAGAAAAATGAAGCAAAATAAGACTCAAATTATTTCAGAAAAAAAATAATTGCAGTTTCTAGTTTTGATGAGAGTATCTTGTCCTCTCCTTCAGCTTACTTTGAGCCACAGGAGTATATATCCTTCTACTGATGCTCACTTTCCATCACTATTCATCTGTCTGAGAAAGCACAAGGGAAAAACTTAGGCTACTTAAGCAAGAATAAAGCCCAACAGGAAGTTTCCTTTTGTGAGGAGATTTAGACCTTTCCTTTGCCAGCTGTTTTCAGTGCCAGAAGACCCCAAGAACACATATCAGTTATCCCTATTAAATGTCACTTAAATACCAGATATGCTTCTGTTATCCTGACTCATGTAGTCTCTTCCACTGATAATGTGAATCCCATAACTTATTTGTAAGAAAATCAACTAAAGGACAGTTCTGTGTCTTCATTTATAAAAATGTTATGATGTTGCTTACCTGTAGGATATGGCATAAGTTTACATACAGAGTATTTTCAGTTTTAAATAAAATTGCATTCTCCTTTTAGATGAGCAAGACTGGAGTAAAGGTTTTCCTCCTTGCATTTGCTGCCACCAGATGTCACTGTGTAGATGAATAACTGATAACTTTTTCCCTTTTTTAGCTTTTTTTCCCATTTGATTTAATCAAGTATGATTTCCAAAAAGATGAACCAGTTAGAAATAAGCATGGTTGGTGTGAAAAAGTTAAGAAAGGTAAGTATGTATAGTAATAGGATATTACAGCCTATTGATTTTAATGCAAATACTCCAGAGAATTTTTTAAGGAGCCTTGCTATGGTGTTAACTCAATATGCCAACATCAGCTATTAGTCTTTGCTCGGAAAAGAAAAAGCAGTATGATTTTTGACCTAAGACAAAACATCATTAAATATACCAGTGATGACACCAGAAGAACCCAGGAGATCTTTGGATATATTCACAGAAGAGCAATGATCAAAAGTAATGATATTATATTATCTTTGAATATGTAGATAGTGACATCTGTTTTTTAAAGGAGTTTAGCATAGGGAGATGGTTGCCTAAGAGATCTACAGGAAGGACTGATGAATTAGAGCAAATGCTTTTTGATGAGAGATTAAGTGTTTCTGACTAAGTGATGTGATTCAACTTAATAATTAAAAAAACAAAAAAACAACTCCCCCCAAAACAACAACAAAATTATTTGATTATAGCTGTCTTCAAAATACTTATCAAATATCTCATATATCATGATTATAAACTGTTTATCAGATACTAAAGCATCTCTTGAACTGAAGGAAGATAACAGCTGAAACTGAGGCAAGAAAAAGTCTTATTAAAGGTCAAGCAAACAGTTTTAACAAGGAGTTGAAGCAGATTTTTCTGCTAGATTCTCTAGCAGTTGTTAATCAAAGTTGCGCACTTTGAAGAAAATACATCCCTGAATCATGAAATTTTATAGGAATTTATCTCTAGGCATGTCAGACTGATCTGTAAAGGGAACACATGCTGTAATCCGATGCCTGGTCTAATTTTTTTCCAACTATACCACTCAATCTAATAAGTATTATCTCTATCTATAGTCTTTGTCTTACCTATGCCCTATATCTTCAGAGCATCATGGCTGCAGTGACACTACTAGTGAACTAAATACTTCCAATTTAAACACTAAAAATTTATGGGAAAATAGCACAGCTATTTTATGAGGAGGAAGTCTTAAATTAAAAATTTTGCATATTTTTGGAAGCATTTTTATATCTTTTCATATTTATAATTCTTGTCTCTGATACAAAGTAATGCAACTCCCAAGCTTTATTTTTCACGATTTGCTCCCAAAAGATTATTTCATACAATTATTCCACTTTCAGCAGACTAACACCTTGACAGACAACATGCCTAACAGGATAGTCCTTTCCCCATCTCTCCCTACTTCTTGAGGAAAAAAAATTATTAGAACTTTTATATTTTCCTCCAAAAAATAAAATGATGATGCTATATCATTTCAATTAATATTCTTAAGAAGTGTTCTCAGAACTTCTGAAAGGAGACTAAGTAGGGACTTAATGCCTTGGTTGAGCACCAACTTTTTATTAACACTAGTTTTTCAGTAGGCACCTGATGGAGCTGAATTTTCAGAATTGTTAAATCAGTAAGACATGGAGAGCAGGACATAATATGAACTTGAATTGTGTACTGTCAGAGGATAATAAACCTAGTAGTGAGCTTACAATGGATAGGTGACAGTTCAGGGAGAACTGATGATGAGTCATCAGAAAGAAGTATAAATGATTCAGAATTTCAGTCGACAATATTGTAATATTAATGTCAAATACAGGAAATCTCCAATGATACCTTTGGTTTATATTCTTTTAACTTCTCTGTATAGGTGAGGCTGGTCTTCTCATTTCCAAAGTCAATGCGAAGAACCCATTCTTTGGTTATGCTGGCAATAAGAGACACACAGAAAAGAAATTACTCTGTGATGTATTTAAAAAGGGAGATCTTTATTTTAATACTGGAGATCTAATGGTTCAAGATCATGACAATTTTCTATATTTTTGGGACAGAATTGGAGATACCTTCAGGTATAATTATTGCTTCTTTTTGCATTTCATTAAAAATATGCAGAATAGAATAATACTGTTATATTTGTTTTTTATCGGAAGTGTTCAGTTTATTATATAGTGATGCAGTTTATAATGATCCTGAAGTGGGTGAAAGGGGCTGTGTAGTTGAATAGCTCCTTTCCAGAATGTTTTGTAGAAATTCCAGCTCTCTGAACACTCCTTTTAGTGAGCGTATAATTAGGAATGGTTTTGTATGAGCAAGGAAGCCGGATGCTGCCATGGAGAAAAATGTATCAAATAGTAGAGATGGTACATTTAAATACATATAAAAATGTTGGAAACAATTGTTTTAAGCTTTCAATGCCCCTTATAGTGTTCTAATACCCATTGGAATTGCACATGGTCTTTTGGTGATCACATCAATATACCAATGTGATGTGTGAATCTGTTTAAGGGCATGTTAGTCTGAAATGAATAAAGCTCCTACTAAAGTTAATGTTTTTTAAAGAGGACATATCCATATGTTTTCATGGGATTATTTTTTCACATTTTAGATGGAAAGGGGAGAACGTTGCAACTACAGAAGTTTCTGATGTCATTGTAATGCTGGACTTCATACAGGAAGCAAATGTGTATGGTGTGTCTGTGCCAGGTAAAAACTCCAGTTGTATGTTTTTCTTCCTCTGGGTTGTTAACCCTAATAACTCTTTTTATTTCATGTTTTAAACCTATTAATCACTTTTGATTGAGTAATACCCAGTTAAAATGTAAATGCAAAGAATGAATTACCAACAGATTGTGAATGAGCCAGTGAATCATGCATTTTTATTTGTATGCAGTGATGTGTACTTTTGAAAAGTTATTTTGCATGAATTTGTGATAGCTACATAACCTAAAGTTAAGTATAAAGATTTATTAAATTCACATCTGTGGAAAATCCAGGCATTCATGTGTCCAAAGAAAATGTCAACAAGGTAAGAATAATAACTCTAAAGGAAAATGTATGAAGACATTCTTCTGTCTTATTTCACTTTTCACTTCGCCTCATAAAATAACTGTAAACAGTTACATTACAAAACTGGTGGTTTAGTTTTCTTGGTTTTGGTCTGGGCCTTCCCTAGTAACCAGGTTATAACGAAGGAAGTATNGCCCAAGGACAAAGCAAAAAAGAATACAAAGAGAAAAATAAATAAATTATTAAGAAAAAAAATGTTCATTTCTTCAGATTTTTTTTGTTTTGTTATTTTTCATGACATCATATGGGCTTGATTCTTATTCATACTAAATCTTTTTTAAAAATGTATACTAGGTGTAGCTGTGATAGAAGTAAGTTTTTATATAGGAGTCCGTATGGTGCTGTGCTTTGCATTAGTGGCTAAAAGGGTGTTGATGACTTACCAACTTGCACTGTACCAAGGCTTTCTCCCTCCAAGTATGCTGGGGATTGGCAAGAACTTGGGAGCAGATGTAGATGGGACAGTGGGCTGAAACTGACTAGATGGATATTCCATCTAGTGTGATTGTATGATTGTGTATCATACAATTGTATATCATACAATGCCAAGCTTAGTTATAAAAGCTGGAGGAAAGTAAGTGGGTAAGACGTGGTTGTGGCATTTGTCTTCCCACACAACCACTGCATGTTCTGAGTAAAGCCCTGCCCTGCAGGAAGTAGCTGGACATCTGCCTGATGCTGGGAAATATTGAATGAAGTCCTGGTTTTGCTTTGCTTGTGCATGTAACTCTTACCTTCTCTGTTAAACTGATTAAACTGCCATGTCTTAATACCTGAGTCTTGCGTTCCTTTTGCTGCCACCTCATCTCAAGGGAGCAGGGAGCAAGGAAGAAGCTGGCTATATGTTTGGTTGTTGGCATGGGTAAACACAGGGAGTTTAAAATGTGGAAAAGGTGTAGTTTACTTGTATTTTAAAGCCACATAACAAGTAAGACTGTAATAAAGAAGACTGTCTGAAAATCAGACTCAAAAATATGAGAGCTGTTCATTTCCTATACAATATTTAGCAATTTATGTAACTGTCTTGATAATTGCACTTAAAAGATAAACAAATCCAGTTTGTTATGGATTTTGTAGTATTAGCAAAGAAACAAATCAAACCAAACCAAAGATAAGGTTGGCAGAACATCTCTCCTGTTACTACTAGCTGGTAGTTGAAGTGTGCAGTTATTTTTGACTGTCAAGTTCATTGCTTTTATATTTTGTCCATTTTTAACCCCCAAAGACACACGGTTCTCTCTCTTTCCAGATAAAAAAGTAAGAACTTTTAATCTCTCTCTCTGTTAAAAATATTCAGAGCCACAGTTTTGAGAAAAGATAACTGTGAGAGAGAGAGGCTAGCACTGAAGGGTAGACATAATTGGCTAATCCAGAAAAAAGGCTCATCACTCTTGCTTTTGACAGAGGTGTAGACATTTATTAATATCAAGCATGGAACTCCATTTACTCTTACCCACCACACTAATTTTCAGCATTATTGCTGACTGATCACCTGAATGATCTCCAAATACATGTAATACCACATAAAATATGAACGCAATCTTGCATCTTCATTGAAACTCATATGATATATGACTGTCAGTTTGTTAATGCACTACAGTATTGTTTTGTAAGGTTCATCACTAAAATGTCAACTTCATTCATATTTCAAAATTCTCATCTCACTTCTTTTCCCACAGATTGTGAAGGAAAAGCAGGAATGGCCTCTCTTATTTTAAAGCAGAATACATCATTAGACTTGGAGCAAATGTATAAGCAAGTAGTGACCTATCTACCGAGTTATGCTTGTCCCCTTTTCTTAAGAGTCCAGGTAAGCTGCATTATTGCACTGTGCATACAGACATCTGCATTACTTAAACACAGAGATGGCTAAGTGAATAACAGAAAGTGCTTGTTCATATATCACTTGATTAGTTTTAGACCCGGTCCTGTTTGCTGCCTTCATTAATAAAGTCCTGGGAAAGGGATTACACAAAAAGTCAATAAATTTTCATCTTATGCTTAAATGGGAGAAATTGTACAAATGAACAAGGACAGAGATCATGCAAAAGGATTTAGGGAGATTAGAATCATGATCATCATAAAACAAAGAGATTCAGATTAAAAAATGTGAACAATTGCATCAGGAGAAAATAATCTAAAATCCATTTTATTCAATGGAAATGAAAGAAGTAAAGCTAAAGCAGGAGACATCCACCATGCACAATAAAACAAATGCTATTTTCTATGTAGTATAATGGCAAATGTTAAAACATTTGAAAAGATACTAGATAAGTTGAAAAGGTGAATTAAAAATGTACATTATTGTTGTCATTGTTGTAATCATCAGTCATCCCTATTTGTGCACTACTTTGCTCTAGTAACTGTCCAGTTTGGAGAAAAAAATAGTCCCTCCCCCAAAGTTAAAAATACAAATATAATACAGTTGACCACATAAGGCTAGGAAAAAATGGAGAGTATAGAAAGCATACAGTACTGATAGTCATGATAATTGAAGTCTGATAAGCATCTTCATTTCTGGTTAGTGTTTTGAAAACATCATGAAGACAAACAGAAAAATGTTATTGAATATGTTTATGAAGGCATCTCCTAAGTCTGAGGAACAGATGAAAAAAATAATCATCATTTAAAGAGAAAAGATAAGTTATGACAGTTGGTTGCCTAGGCCAACCAGAGATTGAATACTGAGTCAGAATAAAGAGGGGAAAAGTCTGCAAAAAACCTTAAAATTAAAATTCATCTGTCTATCTCATAAGTCCAAGAAGATATCTTTTGCAGCAGCATTCTGATATGAACAGTCAAGATTAGACTTGAGAATGTGCAGTAGTCAGTTTATGAAATTATGAGAACCTAGTCTCTATTTACACCTCTACAGATATATAAAAAAGCTTTTATGCTGGACAGAAGGGGTCTGAATCTTGGATATCAAGTACTGCAATTTGAATTAAAATTTAAATGCCTGCATTACAGATAAATTGCTGTTGGTACAGCTGTTATTAACCAAGAAAAAAGGTAGTGGGTGGAAACTTCAAGGGAAGAAATTAAAAATGTATTAAACTTGATCTGACATCATTCTTTAGATGATGTCAGAACATTTCTTAGACCAGCCAGAGCAGGTAGATACAATCTGGAGGTCTACCTGAAGAAGATACAGTGGCTCTTTGACATTTTTGTTGGACATCATACTTAATGTTTAATTTTCAAAAATTGCTTGCATATATACATATATAAATATAAATACAGAAGAGAAGTTGATGGAGAGAAGTCATAAAGTTGGGCTGAGTAGAGGTAGGGAGAATAGAGAAAGGAGTCTCGCTAGAGATACCTCCCTCTACTCTTCCAAAGGGCATCATGGTAGTAGAGCAGTCTGAAAACATAAAATGTAGGGTTAAGATCTGTCATCCTTTGGACTAGCTGAGTATGAGTATGTCTGATTTAGTATGTGATTCTTTCAAACCCTTTTTTAAGGTGACAGTAATCATAAATATATAGAGAGAATTTCCTGAGTTTTATCATTAAGGAGTTGATAATGACAGTTTTTACTCACAGATTCTTTATGATGTGTAGTTTAGTTTTATAATGTGCATGCTGAAGATCAATCATCTTGGGCAGACTGGGGCTACCCCACACGTGACACTAATGAGACACTGCTCAGGGATGCAGAAGGAAATGGCCTTTGGCTTTTGTCCACCACACCTCCTGGTGTTGGTCCACAGCAGCACACAAGTTCTAATTTTCCAGCATAATGAGAATTAATAGTATTAACCTTATATTAAGTAAGGTATTGAAAAACAAATGTGAATGTGAGCAAAGGAAAAGAAGCTTCCCTTCTGAATAATGTATCTTTCTCACTTCTGCAGGAAAAAATGGAAATGACTGGAACATTCAAACAACAAAAATTTCGACTTGTGGATGAAGGTTTTAATCCATCTACAATTACTGATCCTCTTTATTTTTTAGATAGTTCTAAGAAAGCATATGTCTCGTTAACCAGAGAAGTGCATGAGATGATCTTATCTGGAAAAATTAAGCTCTAATTAACCAAACAGGCTATTAAGGGACAGTCTATACCAGGTATTGTATGAGAAAACTGTAGAAGTAATTGCCAGTACTTATACATAGTTATCCAGAATAATGTTTTATATATTTGATATTTACATTCAGATGTGTCTTATATCTTTACTCACTTTATTTTTCTTTAATCACTTTTTACCTCTTGAGACAAATTTCTAAGTAAATAACCTATAAAACATGACTGAAATCTATTTTATATTAACTTTGGAATACAAATGCTGAATCTGATACTTCTAAAGGAACTATATGTGGTATGAATGATATGTGGTATGAAACACAGTGAAAAAGATTCAACATGTAAAGATATTGTGTCACACATTGTGTCTCAAGAGAGAAAATACGCCAGTAACATCTTTTTTTAATATAGTTTAAATTTTATATATACTCTGGATATATATTACTCAAGAAGTAAGGATTTGACAGTGGTTGAAAGGAAAAAACAACTCTTCTGCAGAGGACTTTTCTGATGGAACATAAGATGAAAGAAACTGAAGCAGAAGAAAGCTCTCCAAACAAACCCAAATACTAACATCACTGCTGAGATTTTTTTTTTTGTCATAATCCATGCTCTTTCATTTGTTAAACTGGCTGTTTGAAGTATCAAATTCTGAAGACAAAGCAAACTTTTGTGAAACGTTTTTCAGCAGATCAACAACAGGCAGAGAGAATCTGCATACTTAATGGGGAAAATTGTCTATATAGCGTAAGAAGAATTATTGCAGCATTTTGTCATGCATGTTGACTAAGAAATATCTTTCTTACTCTTATTAATGACTGTTATAGATCATTATTTTATAAGTATAAAATATAGCAGAAATTTCAAAATTCTGTGTTCTAATAATTGCTGTTTATAAGTTTTAAAATAAAGAAGATTATTTAAACCAAATACCATACTGTCTCAGTTGGATATGTCTGATTTCATAAAGTCTATTTTCTAGCCTCTTTTGATACACTATGCACAGTGTCGTCTTCTAATGGGTTATGATGCCATCTTTGATCAGCCAGAAGCAGCATCAGAGAAGACTGAAAGGGTGACTCTCTCAGCACTGGGCATCATAAGTCTCTCTTCTGTAACAGTGGTATGAAACCAGGTTCTAACAAAAAAGTAGGATGTAACACACATTAAAAAGGACTATATTTTCTTGTGTCTTCCTACGTGTGTTCATGTAACAAGACATTAAAATCTGTGTCAACTCTTGGAGCTCTGATTATCATTTTCACTGATTGTCCTTAAAAACCCAAACCAAGGATGCAGTAAAAAATATATAAGAATCATAACTTGCTTATATTTTTGAATATTGTATTCGTTATGGGACTGCGAGTACAAATAAACAAGTTTACAATTTGTCAATTTAAAAAGCAGTGAAACCAAACAATACTTACACCAACATCATGCCTTATGGTAGATGTTAATGTAAAGTACATAACGGGGAATAAAGAGAACTGCTGCATAAGGATGGCAGGGGTCACTATGGTCTGGTTCTTCCTGAGCAGTCCCAATTTTTCTGTTTAGGCAGCACTCAAATGGCTGTCTATTGCAGAAAGCTGGAGTGGGGATTGCTTGTTCAAACAGATAGAAGTACTGTTGCTCTGTTCTGCGGATGCACTTTCCTAGTCAAGAGCTGCAAATTTAAGAATGAGGTATGTGCTATAAAATTAAACCTAACTTTGCAAGTTAGGCTGCAGTTTTGAGCAAAGGATTGGTTTTTGAAATAGGAATTATTTTCTCTCTTACATAAGTATGTGCGGAATATACTTCAGGATCCCTTTTCTTTCATTACAACAGTAAAACTTGAATCCCTTCTATGGAAAATAACTGGGTTTTTTAAAAACATTTTTCAAAAAAAAAGGTACCCTGAGATCCACAGTAGCATGTTTAATGTAATAGAATATAAAAGAATATAATGAAATCAGATGCTTTAGTTTTGGTACCACATTTAGTGCTTCTAAAATTTATTTTGCTTTGGAATATTTGATAGTATATATGACGAGTGAAAAGGTTCTACCACTTAAATGCAACAGAAGGGGAAAAAACATGAAAAAAACCAAAACAAAACAACACTTTTCCATACAAAATGGAAAGAAAGAAAAAAACAAACAAACAAAAACAACCTCAAAAACCTGTTCATGAATGTCATCATTTGGTCACTTATTTTGGAGAGTATCTAGGATGAAACAGATTGTTTCTGTGAGAGTAGTTGGGTCAGAGAAAGCATCAGAGGAAGAACAATGTATGTGTCTTTTCATGCTCTGTCCACTACTGGGTCAACTGGTGTTTCTGAGCTCTGGGGTACATTTTCAGCAGCAGTGGGACTCTTCTAATTTGGACAGCCTATATGTGTTTGTTTCCCACCTGGGACCAGTGGTGAATATGGAATTCCGGCTGCTCTGCTGTTTTCCTTAGAGTAACCAAGACAGCATGGGCAAGCTGCCTGTTTTCAAAGGCTAGTAAAATAGTTCTGTGCCATGCACTATCCCAAGTAATGGATGCTTATGACATCAAGAAAATAATAAAGGGGAAAACTACAGAATCATAGGCTCTCTATTTCCGAAGGGGAAAACAGTATATTATTTTCAATCCAGTAGTTTTCTTTTAGCCAGTAGGTTAAGTGCCAGCCGATGCACTGAAGCATGTTGCAGCAAAATGTCACATTTCCCATGGATATGTAAATTGTTGAACCAGCAGTGTGGTTAGGCTGAGTAATAATGATGTTCATGTCAAACACCACAAACATCCAAACACTGTTCAGAATGAGAAAATATTCAGACTAACCTGTTCATTTCCCGTCCTCACACCCAGATCAGCATCTGGACTGGCTGAGGTCTGAGGGCTTTAGTGTTCCTGCAAAATTATGACCGAGTAGTTACCTGGGAAATTTAATTTCATGCAGTAGCAGTAAAGAAGCAGATGAGGGGTGAGTGAGATGTGGATGGAGAGCTGCACTGCTAACCTCATGTATTAAAAAAAGAAGGGAGAGAGAGACTAAAATAAATAAAGGTAATTATTTTTGCAATTTGGTATATGTATATTTAAGTTTTCCTCTGCATCTAAGGAGGGTCAATGATGAAAGAAGTACTTATTAAAAAAAACAAAACAAAACAAAACAAACCAGAAATCGAAGTTATCATTTAGGGAAGGTAAAATTCTGAGAGGGTGAACACATACCCACTCTCTCATGCTACTGAATCTGTTACAATTATAGTCTGGATTAGTTTTCATAAATCTTTTTCAGGATCCCTGGATCAGAAATACAAAGTTCCTAAGCAGATTATGGCCTGAATTTTGTTCTTCTTACCCAGCTCAGAGAGACAGAACTTTCCAAGAGAATTACTGCACCTGTAGCAGCCACCATAAAGAATATTTTTCAATTGACCTACAAATTCCCTGCAGATGACATACAGAAAACATATTCTGCTGTTATTTTGCGCCTTTTCTCCCTTTTTTTTACCCTGGAGAAAAGAAGAGAGAAAGGAAGGAGGAGCAGCTCTGCTTGCGTTTTTAAAATCTAAAAATACTGACGGGCTATGGGAAGGAAGACAAAAAAGTTGTTCTTCTTAAAAAAAAAAGTGATGGTTCATTTTTAGCAGCCTGTCCCCAGCTAACAGTTCAGCTAGTAATTTGACGTGCATTATTACAACAGTAATAATAAAGCACATACCACCAGCATTTATGAAACTTACTCATTAAGACTAATTACCAGCAAATAATGTCTTTCTATTTAATATTTGCTACCAAAAATCTTAGATGCAAAGATTCAGCAGACAGCCAAAAATAGTTGCATGTGAATAGTAGTAATTTTAAGAATAATTTTAGTGTAATGTGTTTTTATTAGCAGCAATGTCAATTACTGACAGCATAATCCAGCAATTAATTCGGCCATATGGGTAACATCAGAAGATGATCTGCTTGTCTCTTCATATTCAGGACATAAAGACATAATATCTTGCACATTGTACCCTTAATTAACGAAGAGCTTATATGATCATGCAATGCTAGTTTTAAGCAAACTAGATCATTACCAGAGTGAAATTAAATTTCTGTGTCACTAACAACTCCACAAGTCTGAGAATCTTTTACCAAAATAGACTTCACTGATTTTCTCCAAAGACTGCAATAAGCACAGCTCAAATCAAGCACTCAGGAATTGCTTTTGCAATACAACAAATCAATCTTTGTTGCTGCCTTGCAGAAGAAGATACACTGACCTGTTTCCATTTGGAGCTGTTCTGGCACCATGAGGTTTGTGTACTTCCTGTTATTCCATAGCCTTGCATTACAAGTGGGAGGTTTGGCATTATGTCAGCTGGACCATACACAGGATTATTACTTATAAATAAAAAGGGCACTTAGACTAGCAGAAAACCACTTGTTACTGTTTCTCTTTCAAGTAATTGGTACTGCTATGCTGGAAACTAATGTTTCTCACAAGTACATACAGACAATGTTATTAATGTATGACCACCCAAGTCTGGTAAGACACTTTTTGTGGTGGTTCTGGGTTTAGAACTTAAAAACCAACCAAACAACAAACCAACTAATTATTTGAAGTATATTTTGCAAGAAAGAAGTGAATGCCTTGATGTGATTTCTAATATGAAAAGAGTCTTGCTCATTCACTGCAACTTGCTGAGTACAGATGAACAGAATTGTTAGTCTTTTGCAGTGCTTATTGTACAGAAGGGCATATTAGGCATAAAATACTGTATAAAAAAGCCAATTTGATCCAAAACCAAATAACTCATTTCAAGATACAGTTATTTGTCTGATAGAATTAATTTCTCAACCGTTTTTGCCAGGTATTTTTGCATCATTTTTTAATATATGTGGCCAAAATATGTGGCAACAGGTGCTTGTATGGGGTGATGGATAGCAGAGAAACTGATGGCTTTGTGAGTAATGACAACTAGAGTGTTATCTGTGATTCAAGAAAAAACATGTTGTGGTGCTCAGCACAATTTCCATTTAATTTTCTATTTATTCTGCCTTTCTTGTTCATTCTCTTCTGCTTGCTAATAACAAAATATACTTGCATCACCAATTCTTTTTTTTTTTAAATTCATAATAATTTAGGAAGTTGCTAATGCTGAAACTAGTCATGTCACATTGGAATTCTGTTGAACACAGTAATTAGTAGTGACTTTAGTAATCTGGACACAGTTTTATACTAGGTGAAAATTTACTCAGTGGGGTTCAAAACAACATTGGACTTGTTAAGTTCATGATGTCATTGAAAGCACAGAAATCAATACACACGCTTTACCAGGTAGCTGTCTTTGAAAATCTGGCAAATTACTTAATTTTTTTCTTCAAATGCAGGATGTAATCACAGTCATGTAAAAAGATTATATTGAATGCCAACATAATTAGATGAAAACCAGGTAACTATGAGATCATTAAACACTTGAACACTTGTTTAGCTACCCAGGTATTTCCAAACTTCTTTTTTTTCAAACTAATTTCTACTAGGCAGCTTACTGTACTTTTCTAACAACATATTAACACATGTATCTTCTATTATATGCTAATAATTATCTCCACTGGGTGGACTGCCCTTTAATAGTAAGAGACTTGATCACTAGTACTCCTTTCTTTTTTTTTTTTTTTTTCAATCAGACATGCTTTTTTCACAACCTTTGCAGCTTAGGCAGAAACTCATGTATTATACCAGTCCTAGCTCATGAACAAACTATGGAGACGGATTAGTTTGTGCCAGACTACACTCCTTGTGTACGACGTTTCATTTTTACTAGTATTGAGAAGCATGAACTTGAAGACAGATCTCTGGGAAGGAATGCCTAAGCATTAGCTCATTTTAACAGCTTCTTGTCCTAAAGGTATGTAGGAATAGGATGCTACTCTCAGATCTTGCTCTAGTTACATTTGAATGATAAGACTTCTCAGTAAGTAAAGAAAATTCATAGACAACAAAACTGACAGGAAGATTAAAATTGTCTTCTAACATTTAACTTTTTTATCAAGGAAAACTACTGTCCTTTTCTGGGTGCAGAAGAGCCAATGATGTCATTCATTCAAATGTCAAAATTAAAAGGTATTTATTTTTCAGCTTCTAAAAAACAGCATGCAGGACCTGTAGTTTGCCTCCATTTCACTAATATTACAATGAAATTCAATACTTCTACAGTACAACTCTATTGTGGTTCTAATTAAATGAACACCATGTGTGTGGTTGAAAAGGACGCCTCTTAAATATCTCCATCAGCTGCATTTTTTTAGTGCAAACTTTTGATACCTTTCCTATATTTTTTAAAATTAAGTTTCTAAAGAAATCCCAAATTGGCAGTAAACACTGTACATCCCAAATTAGCCACTGCAATCTAGGGAACTGGAGTGGATTAAGCCAATCTGATAGAGTGAAATAAAGGGAGAAAAGATTAGGTTTCAAACACCTTACCAGTTTCTGGTAGAGACTTTCACTTACCCCCAGCTACATAAGTTTTCATAAGAAAGTGAGATTAAGTCCTTAGCCTCTGAAAAGTCTTTATAAAAAGCAAGAAACAAAATATTAGCTATGAAAATGTGGACTGTACTCCAGATTTGTAATGGATTCTTATTTCTGTAATAATCCAAATGAAAATCTTGAATACAAAGTGACTAAGTGACTATGATTTTGGAAAAGTCTGGATTAAAATTCCAAGAGTATGGCACATTTTGAAGTCCTAATACTCAGGGTCCTTCCACTTATAACCTTCTACCTTTACCATATTTTTTATTGTTTTAAGCACACACACACAAACACACACACACACACACACATATATATATGAGTTTGGAGAAGAAAAGGCTCTGGGGAGATCTTATAGAAGCCTTTTAGCACCTGAATGGGGCTACAAGAAAGTTGGAGAGGGACTTTTTACAAGGGCATGGAGTGATAGGGCAAAGGAGAGTGGCTTTAAACTGGATGAAGGTAAATTTAAACTGGATATTAGGACAAAATGCTTTACTATCAGAGTGGTGAGGCACTGGAACAGGTTGCCTAGAGAAGCTGTGGATGCTCCATCCATGGAAGTGTTCAAGGCCAGGGTGGATGGGGCTCTGAGCAACCTGATCTAGTCGAAGGTGCCCCTGCCAGTGGCAGGGGGGTTGGAACTAGATGGTCTTTAAGGCTCCCTTCAACGCAAACCATTCTATGATTCTGTGATACTAAACAAGAGAGATCTAAGTTCCTGCTTCATTTGAAGCCATCATGCTTCAGAAGCAACGTTGCTCATTTTGCAGCTGAATAGCTAAAGGAAATGGAGTTGCCTCAGGCATTGTTTCAGCGCCTAGCTCAAGAGCTCAAATGCTTAGTGAAATTCATAGACACCATGTCAGATGACAGAGTTTTAAAAAATGTGTTGGGAGAGTTATATGCCTGAGAGTAAGATCCACAAAAGTCAGCTCAAAGAGCAAGAACTGCCTAAATTGACTAGCAGGGAGTAGTGAGGATTATGTCTTAAATCTATCTCCTGTCAGCACATAGGCATCTAACTCTCATTTGCTGGGAAAACAGAGATATTTGAGCTCTCACTTATAATTACACAAACCCCAATTTTTTTTGGAAATGCTTGCAATTCTACAGATTGCCATGAAAAAGTAGCCATATACATTCAGCTCAGTTTCTATCTAAGCATTTCATTAGAAACATAAATTAAAGAAATTATTTACTGATGACACATGAAAGCTCTGTAATCAGTTATATGTCACTGTAGTAACAAAGCCATATTCTGTCATAAGATGAGGAAAACCTCTTTTGTAATATAAAAAGTGTAACTCCATTTTCATTTTTTTGGGCCACAAAAAATCCAATTTCTGTGAAGAGAAGCTTACATCTACCCAAATGCCTGTAATCTGCCATTAACAAACTGGTTTTGTTGGGAAATTCACAGATCAAAACAGTATTAAGTATGACTCATCACTGTCTTAGTCCGCTTTTTGGCATATCTCTCCTACAGTGAGGAGTCCCTGTACCATTTGTCAGGCATATTCTGAACTAGCTTGAGGTAGTAAGTTTTCTCTAGATGTACCGATTATTTTTAAAGACCATTTGGCTTCCTTGTTCTATGTTAAAATGAAATTTCTTTAGAGAAATGTGGCATACAAGAAGGCTTTTTGCCAAATATTTTTGAGATTGCTCTGTTCAGTTACTCATAATATTAAACATTCCCTAACAAAATGTTGATCCTATAGTCTGTATTTTTCTTGAACCTCTCTTTGTGATGTTTAGTACAAGTTCTTCTTAGACAACATCTGACCTAGTTAAGATAATCTCTGCCTTGCTTTGGTACACAAAGACCAGTGTCAGAAAATGAATTTTTAAAACCTGTTTCTAGAGAACACTGTTTCCAGGGCTGAGTGAGGACAGTCAGGGAATTACTAATAGCTTTTTATTTATACAGATAAGCAGTGGATGAGAATTATCCTCTCATTAGCTGCACTGTACATGTTCTGTTGGCAATTCCTACAATTAGCTTCAGAACCAGTATATTCAGGTATATCCAGCATTTAAACGTAAATCATTCTTTCTGTATCCCATAAATCACAGTATCTTACTTTCTGTCACTGTTTAAAAAATAAAGTTGTTAAACATTCTCAGTAGAGGAGCCAGCAGCACCCTAAAACTGCACAGTGAAATCAACTGAAGCAATATACTAGATAGCATTGTTGCATGTAATAAAAGGTCTGTTGCACTTAATAAAACATTAAAACAAAAATATATGGCTCATTTTGATGATCTTTCATTGTAAAAATAGCTTTACATAGATGTTTCTTCATCTGCAAGAGCATGAGGTATTTGCTTTTACATTGATTGTAGTCACTCAGATGAAGTTATTTGAAAAATTTATGTCCAGTTTCCAAAACTACAGCTTGTAAAAATCCTAGGACCAGACTTTGTATGCCAACTGCTAATTAACACATCTGGCAGCTGCTGGCCATCACAACGGTTCTAGCTGCAAATTCTCACAGACAATAGGGCATTACACCTAGCAACACATACAACTCAAAGCCATAATCTTGCATTTCAACTGAGAATGCCATTCAGTTGAACTGACTGAAACACAGGGAACAATGTTCCATTGTATTGTTCTTTTTAATAAGACCCTGTCCAAATTCATGATTTTTGGTCCTAACTTTCAACAAATACTTATTTTACAGCCCATCATTGAACAAAAAGTCACAGAAACCCTATTCCTAGTGGCAGAAACCCCCCAAGACAAAAAGCTTTAAGGAAAAAAGAAAGCAATATTCTTTTCTTTCACCTTTTTGTTATCTATTCCTTTTACTTGGGTGCTGCAGCAATAAAGCCTGACTACAGAAACAGTTTTGTAACTACTAAGGTCTCAGACACATTTACGTATGTGTTTGCAAAACGGGTCAACTGCTACTCAGCTTCTCTGGTATAAATATAATCTAATAATTGTGCAGGTGGTGGCAGACCTAGAGTGACGATGAGGTTATTCATTCTGATCTCTTCAAGCTAACTCTGCTTTGGGGCTCTTCTTTCTCCTGTGTTCTGTTAATCCTTTAAAAAAATGGAGGAAAAAAAGTTCCTTTTAAGGAAGCAGGAGGCAAAGGATAATTATTTTGTTAATGCAAAATCACTCATGGGTTAAGGATTCCTGGAAATAAATCTATGAATCTCCTGAGAAATGAAAACCGCACTCTGCTAATGCAGAAGTTTCTCAGGCAGATGTTCCAAATGATCGCAATCAAGTTCAAAATCTTTCTAAAGAGCTCTTGAGTTAGTAAATTACAACCTCAAAATAAAATATTTACAACTGGGAAACTGATGGCTGGGGTGACTGATTTAAAAATAGATAAAATGGAAATAAATGCAGACAGTAAAAGAGCAGACAAAAGATATTTTTCTCATTAAAAATCTCTAACATCTTCCTCTATCTTATAGTTGGCTAATACACTTGGTAAGAATGGAACTACACTTTCCAATACAGGTCAAAGCCTGCCAAAGCATGTCAAAAGAAAATGCAAAGGAAAAATGTGATAAAAGCACCTTGTTGATTTGATTAGCTATTCACTCCAAGAAAGGAGCAGAGAGGGTAAGAGTTTGATTGTATTTAAAGTAACACTACAGGGTTTAGCTCTAAGTAATTGGGCTGGTTTTGGCTGCGATAGAATTAATTGTCTTCACAGTGGCTAGTATGGGACTATGTTTTGGAACTGTGCTGAACACAGAATTGATCATACAGACATGCTTTTGTTCTTACTGAGCAGGGCTTACACAGAGCCAAGTCCTTTTCTACTTTTCATACTGCCATGCTGGGGAGGAGACTGAGGGTACCTGGGAGGCTGGGAGGAGTCGTGCTGGGACACGTGACCCAGACTGACCAAAGGGATATTCCATACCATGTGACATCATGCCCAATATATAAAGTGGGGGGAATAAGGAGAAAGGAGGGGACATTTGGAGTGATGTCATTTGTCTTCCTGAGTAACCATCACATGTGATGGGTGTGATCCTCCTGCTCTCCTGGAGAGGCTGAACACCTGCCTGCCCACGGGAAGCAGTAAATTAATTCCTTGTTTTTCTTCGCTTGTGTGTGTCTTTTCCTTTCCCTATTAAACTGTCTTTACCTCAACCCATGAGTTTTCTACCTTTTACCCTTCTGATTCTCTCCCCAGTCCTGCTGCTGGGGAAGAGGGTGAGAGGCTATGTGATGTTTGGTTGCCAGCTGGGGTGAAACCATGACAGTAATCTATCTGTATTTTTGAAGGATAATTTGTTCACCTGATGATCCGCCAAAACTAGGCTTCATGCTACACAATTACTCCTGTCAAAGCTCTGTGTGCACCAACAGGCTCTTCAAGCTTCTTCCCCAGGGGTGTGGCACCCAGCTGCAGGGGAAGAGAGGCAAACTGCCTCACCAGACCCTCCCTTCCCACCTTTGCCAAGGGGCTGCTTCTGCTTCTAACCTTGGGCCTTTAAGTGATGTTATGGGTATCACAGCCCTCACACATACCTTGATGATTCTAAGCAAGAAATCAGGCACAGAGGGCAAGAGACTGGCATGGCTGAGTAGGGAACTGCTGGTCAAACTAAAGGGAAAGAAGCAAATGCACATCCAGCAGAAATAAAGACAAGTTACCTGGGAAGAGCATAGGCATGAAATTTGGCTGTGTAGGATAACGTGAGGAAAGGAGGAAAGCGAGAAAGCTGAGGAAGACCGAGGCAAAGCTGGAACTGAACCTGGCAAAGGACACAAAGAATAACAGGAAGGGCTTCTCCAGGTATGCTAACCAGAAAAGGAAGGACAAAGAAGGTGTATCCCCTTGATATGACCCAGTAATGTCCACTGGCAGTCCAGAAAGCCACTTGTATCCTGGGCTGCATTAAAAGCAGTGTGGCCAGCAGGGCAAGGAAGGGGATTCTGCCCCTGTACTTTGCCCTGGTGGGACCCCACCTGGAGCACTGCATCCAGCTCTGAGGTCCCTAGCATGGGAAGGACATTCACCTGTTGGACCAAGTCCAAAGTAGGGCTACCAAAGATGATTAGAGGGATGGAGCACCTCTCCTATAAGAAAAGGCTGAAAGAATTGTGATTGTTCAGCCTGGAGCAGAGAGAGCCTCAGGGTGATCTAATTGTGGCCTCCCAGTACCTTAGGGGGGCTTACAAGAACTCTGAAGAGAAACTTTTTACAAGGGCATGTAGTGACAGAACAAGGGATGATGGCTTTAAACTGAGAGTAGATTTAGATTAGATATTATTAGATAAAAAACAAATTCTTTACTATGAGAGTGGTAAAGCACTGGAACAGGTTGCCCCTAGAAACTGTGGATGTCCCATCTCTGGAAGTGTTCAAGTGCGGATGGGGCTTTGAGCAACCTGGTCCAGCAAAATGTGTCCATGTCCAGGGCAGGATGGTTGGAACTAGATGATCCCTTCCAACACAAGCCACTCTGTAATTCTTTGATTCCAGCCCTGACCTGCTGTCCTGGCTTTCTTGGCTTGACCTTGGATCTGCCTCATTGCTAGAGACAGGGCTGTTCCAGAACTGCTCTGCTTTTCCAGTCTGCAGAACCACGTCCTTGATAGTCAAAGTGTTGCCTCTGACTGGCTTGCCACCATCCCCAGTGTCTAAGCAGTATTTTCCTGGTGGAATAGCCTGCTTTTACAGAGCAAACCCTTCACATATGTTATTTCTAGAATCCCAAAACAGCTCAGAAAGTTTTGCAGCCCACAAAAACAGGTGTATTAGGGAATATAGCACTAGTTACTGTTCACTGAGGCTTCTTTTATTTTAAATAATGCCATTGGCTAAATTTAATGTCCTCAAGGAGCCGACTAAGAACTATGTAAAACCAGAGAGGAAAAGGACAGTTATTGCAAGCCTGATTCTCTTTTCAGAATGGGACCAAAGGGGTAATTTCAACTCACCTTTGACACTTGAAGAATAGATTCATTGTTCTGTTAAAATGTATCACATGCTTTTTTGTTTACCAGTATATGTAAAATACTGCTTCAGTTATTAAAAAAACCCAAAACATACAGTTTACAATTAGAAGCAAAGAAGGTGTTAATAAAATAGTGATAGTCTGGGAAAATGAATAGCATTTGTGATTCCATTTCACATCACTTAAAAAGACATTACAATTCAATAAAATGAACTACTCCCTTTTGTGGAAGAAGCGTCTCATGCTACCAAATGTCCTCGAGCAAAATGTGCATCTTCCAGTGTGGAAAAGGCTACCACAGTGTATTGATGGGGAGAGGTAAGTCATTCTGCAAGGAAATAGGCATGTCATCATAATCCTCTTCTTCCACCCCTAAATGGGACCTGGTCTCTCTGCATTCCCTCTTCCTGCCACGGAAGCCCTTCCTCCTGGGTGATGCCTTATTCCCCTGCCAGTTACTGGTGAAGTTCTGTAAGTTCATGGCTCACACACTCCATACAAACAACTGCTCAGAAAATCTTGCCCATCCTACCACAGCTACAATCATTGGCTGCTATATAAAACTACATCAAGTGTGTGCTATTAGGTATTAGTAATATGGACACATGTATATATTTATTACACCTATTGTTCAAAAAAGCAAAAGCCATGGCTTCTGGGGACAAAAACAGGATGCCAGAGCATGAAGAAAACAGCAGAGATGGCAACAAAATTGGGAAGGAATCTGACCTGGCACCCATTCATTTGTGAATAGAAACCTCATTTGCAGGAGAAAAATTGTTCGAAGTTTGAAAAACCTGATTACTTGGGGAACCTAGAGTCACCTGATATCTCCTTAGATCTTTGTTCAGCCAACTAGAAAAACTGGAAAAGTACATAACTGCTAAGATGTGACTAGATGAAAAGATACTGCCTGCTGGGTAGTACAGGAATTCTTCCAAGTGTGAACACAAAAGGTTTGTTGAGATTGTGGAAACTCTTTGAAGACCTCAAATGCAACATTTCTGCCTTATAAACAAAACAACAAAAAAACCCCCCAAATTAACTTATTTCTGAAATAAAAAAAGGATTACAGGACTAGAAGAGTTATGCTGAACTGGAGAGAAACAAGACAATCCAAAGAATGACTTGCACAGAAAATCCTTTCAAGAGCGGCTTGTGACTAATGCTTATTTGATCTAAAAATGTGCAAGTCATCAAAGACATAAAAATAAACTATAGATCGAGCAACAGGCACAGTACAGACAACACTCAAACCACTCTTCACTATGGAAACTGCTGTCCAATGTGACCAAACATTATTGATTGAAAGGAAAAATTATGCAGAAACTTTAAATAACTCACAAAACCTAATGATGATGGAAGAGTGACCACAAGAGATGCAGATCAGTTCTGTCACAAAGGAAGTGCTGTAAGTTTTCAGGTTTGTCAACCTTCAGTCAATAAAATGGATTTTAACATCTCTACCATTATCATAAGCCACCCTGAAGCTAGGGGATGAAGAAGTCCTGCTTTATGAGATCCTGCCTGACTGGGAAAGCATGTTTATACATTTACAGTAAAAATGTAGAAAATTTTTTGGTAATCAGTCTGTCTCAAAAGGGTACTTAACTGAAATTTTGAATTTTGGACCAACAGCTCTTGTAATTCCAAGTAATTCAGGCCCTGAAAGATATGGTGGCAATATTTGATCTTGATGAAATAATTGCTAAATATTGACAATTTATCTGTTGTACTTTGTGATTCAGACAGAAGTAAAACATCATCATTAAGAATATGCTTTAATTGAATTACCATACTACATTTAAAGCTAGTAAGGAAAAAGGATGTAATTATTCATATTGGTAGAAATGTGAGAGCTACCATATCTGAAAATAGATCTAAGACATTTTATTGTCACGTTACTGTGAAAACAATAATACAATTATTCAGTGAGCAAGCTCTTTATTTTTTTTTTTCATTTTGTCTTTTATCTTAACACATTTTATCAATAGAAAGTTTGGCTGGCTTGCCCAAGAAAGCTTGAATTGCCTCATAAAAATGTAACTGTTCCCAACGTAAACCCATTAAATTTCTACAGAAAAAAAAAAACAGCTGAGTTTAATAATTAAGCTTCCAATTGAGGCATCATTATTTTAATAAAATTTTATTTAGCAATTTATGCTTAAATTCAGCAGAGTGTTTTTGACAGTGCTCTTTTTTTCATGAGAATTTGAATTTTCACATTTTTAATGTTAGTAACATAAAAGGAGGGTCTTATCTATGTTTAACTCTGCCTCATGACACTAATATTACAGTTGGACTCAATGATCTAAAAGATCCACTCCAACCTAAGCAACACTATGACTGTGATTTTATGGTTACCATTGTAGCATTTTATTATCCTGGTCCAGGTGCTCTTACACAAGATAGGAATTTAGGATATTAAACCACAGCCTGAATGACATGGTATTTGATTATTAACAGTGGAGCTTTAAAACATCTATCAGGCTTCAGAATCAGAGGGTGGACAGCTCTGTCCCAGTAATGGGCTTTTTATTTCAAGGTACCATTATATATAAAGGTGCAACATGGCAAATGAAATATCAATGAATGAAAATGAAAAAGAAGTAAAGCTAAAATCCACTATCTCAGGCATGCAACACAGACTGCCAACAAATCTGGCTGGAAGCCCAGTGTCAAGGTTAGTTTTAAAATACAATGCAGATCTAGGCAGATATATTAAAGTCAACAGAGAGTTCATGTAAAACTGCAAAGCTGGGACTGCAAAACTAAGCTATTGGTGCTGAACTGCTTGATAATGTGGATACATTGCTAGGACAAGGTAGCTTAATACAGGTTTGAAGGACAAGGTGCAAGCTCTAACAGTGTTTTTTGTGGCAATGTTATTGCTGTAACAATGTAATCTGCAAAATGCCCTCATACGGAATAAAAGCAGTAATTTCGACATGAAATGAAAATAATTCTGAAATATCACAGGGGATTAAGTTACACAGATACAACAGAAAACCAATGAATCTGCACAGAAAGGCAGAGTTATTTTATGCATATAGGTTTATGAAGCATAATAGTACAGCTGTTCGCTTTTCCTTTACTTCCTTCTTATTGGAGGTGCGTAAATTTCAGTGGCTATGCCAAAGAGGATTTTGATCTTTAAAGGATCTGTCAGCTCTCTCTGATTTTAAAGCTACTTGCACACTTTGGACTTCCAAAACACAAATCTGTTAACTGCAGGACACGCCTCACCTGTCACATTTTGCTCACTGAGAAGGCATCATCAAGAGAGTAAATATTTTTCTCTAGAGCTCACTCTATCCATGATTTTAATTTTCAACAGATATTTTGGGGAATGTATAATTTTAGTAGATTCAGTTGACATTGTGTTTCATTCCATAGAAGATAACAATACAATAGGCTTTCAGACAGACTGAAATAAACAAGTAAAATAAATCAAGTAGAAATATACTTCTGAAACTTTGAACTGATAAACCCTTATCTGAAAGTTAGAATACTGAACTGGTTTTGTCCTACAAGAAGTTTACATTTTAATGCTCTGAATTCCAACTTTTGCTCTGAAAACTCACAATGCCTCTGTCTTTTAGGGGGCATCGCATCAGCTTCCATTTCCCTCACCTTATCAATCCTACTTCTTGTTGGAAGTGCTCCTTAGCAGCTGAAAACAAACAAACAAACAAATAATTTCCAGAGGCTACAGATCAGATGACCTTGTTCAGTTCTGCAGCAGGAAAGGAAGATCCCAGGTGGCTGACAGGCCTTGTGTCTGAGCAGAATGGCAATAGGCTTGTAAGTAGGAAGACTTGATACATAAATGTTTCAGAACCAGACTCAGAAAATTTGGCCTTCACTTTAAATCTCTGATTCTTCAGTAGTTTTCAATAAATTTCTTTATAGTATGTTGATGCATGCACCACCCAAGAGGAGTACTTGCTGTGATTATATCCCCTTTTTTATGACTTCAGCATGCTTAGCATGTAAGATTGGCTATTTCTTTAAAAAACACGGATGGAAATGAGGTAACACTGAATTTCTAGTAGAAGCAATGCTTTTCTTTACAGTGTACAAGACACATTAATTGCAATGTGAAATGCCAAAGAGATGCGTTACAAATGGTCTTACTCACTTGTGTTATGCAAATGGAGCTAAAACCAAAATGTTTTAGGCCAATGCAATGGGGATCATTAGACATTTCCCCTGTGTAGTGCATCATACTCTCTTTTCTTTTGTGAAGCAAAAAATGCTATGCTGGATTTTATAGGTGGGATAGACCCTCATATTTGTGATGGTGCAATACCTCTGAAAGTTAAAGGCAGCCTGGTCTGCCACTGCAACTGCCACAGGAGCTGTATGATTAAGAGACACCTGAAAGGTAGGTGAATACAACCTGGTGGTGCCTGGAAAGTGTCTCTTCCCAAGTTTGTGTCTCAGAGCTATACCTGGAAAACTAAAGATGACCAGAGTTGGGGGTGGAAAAATTCATAGGCTGCGATCTGCTCGCATCAGAATTGTCTTCCTCTATGGGACAGTACTATCCAAGAACAGGCAGCTACTCAAAAAGACTTAAGTGGTTTCAGAAGAAAAATTAAACTCCCTGTGAAAAGATTGACCATGGAGTTGTAGGGGAATAGAAAGAAACTGAAATGCAAAAAGATCCAAGGTGGTACAATATGATACAAGCAGAGTCGACACAGATACAGGCTAAGATTAGGTGTCACTTGGTAAGGATAAATGTGCTGTGTCATAAAGAAAGGAACTATTGGCCTTTGCCTTCATGTATGTGCAGTGATCTGGCAACTGTGCTCCTCTGCCTGTGGGACCTTGTAAAAGGACAAGAGAGAGGACAGGCCCCTGCTCTGCATGTCTGGGTCCATCTCCCTGCTTTGTTCCTTGACCTGAGGGGCAATGAGGTGAGTAACGGCCAGATACAGTAGAAGAGCCCCTACTCATATAGATTGTGGATGAATGCGAATACTGCTTTGCCAATTCCTTGGCATTGCATAAATCCAATCCTGTTAGCAAAAACTTGCTCGGTTTTTCAGGTAAACCTGAATCTGACCAACTTACTAAAATATGTTATGTATTCTGCATAGTAACTGGGTAATTTGTATTCAAATGTATTCATTGTAGATAGCTGTGGTAGAAAGGTAAGAACTTGCTATGGCCTATTTTGTTAATACAGATATATCTCTCTTGCTATAATGGAAAAAGGAAGCCCATTTAAAAGGCATCATTAGTCAACAAAACCACTACCCATGCAATGTTTTCAAAGTATATTGAATTTCAGAACAGCACACAATTAAAATAAAGTACAAATTAAGAAATGGAAAATTATTTAAGCCAGGGAAAATAAATAGAATTCACTGTGTATTCAATTAGTCACCTTTTCTTCTGGAAAACTGAAACTGATTCAGCTTCTGACTAGGCTAATGACTAGGCCATAAAACTGTTCAAGCTGTATGCCTCTACTGTAGCAGCATTAATGACTGTCTGTGATAATAAATCAGCAGAACAGTAAGCATGGACAAATAATTAAAATAAACCCTGAACCCCGGCTACTGGATATTTTTATAGTTGTAAGGTGAAAAAGAGTTGTATATAATTCACCGAATACTCTTAAGCATATGTTTTTAGAGGTGAAAATTTGGTTTTTTTCCCCCAGCTAAATACTGTCACATGCAGACTGGGATTAAATGTTTAAACTGAATCCAAATGGACAGGATCTTCAGCATTTTCACTCTTTAAAAGTACTTTTAATCACAAAGATGTGTCCCGTTAGACTGAATACAATCAGTTTAACACTACTTCCTTCAGAAAGAAGGTGGAAACCCTCTATGAATACACTGAATTCCCCAGCAGTAAGAGAAGGCAGAATCCATGTACATTTTAGATTTGTGATTTAATCCTTTTAAAACCTTAATGTGTAATTTCTGCCTAAACACAGTATAACTTGCATGCTTTTTCTGTGATGTGCAGGCACTATTGCACATTTGCTTTTTGGGTAGTGTATAAAATAATCACTTCATGCTGCTTCAGCGAATGTCTAGTGAGTAAATAAGTAATGGTGAAAGACTACTTACACTTGTAATTTTTAAATCAAATCATACCAGCAGTGTATTTTCTGGGGGAAGAAAACCACAACAACAAACTAGTGAAAACACAGTATTATAATTTATATAGAATCACAGAATAGAGTAACAGAATATTCCAAGTTGGAAAGGATCCACAAGGATCCCTCGTAAGTGAATGGCTCCTAGAGGGACCAAATCCACAATGCTAGCAGTATTAGCACCATGCTCTAAACAACTGAACTAATCTCGGGGTTAACATGACAGTGCCAGATTTCTGACATCAGTAAAGCTTGAGAACAACTTTCACAGAGTCACAGAATGGCCTGGGTTGGAAGAAGCTTAATAATCACCCAGCTCCCACCTCTCTGCTTTGGACAAGGGCACCTTCAACTAGACCAGGACGCTCACAGCTCTATCCAACTTGGCCTTAAACACTTCCAGGGATGGGGCATCCACAGTTTCCAGGGGCAGCCTGTTCCAGTGCCTCACCCTCTTTCAGTTTAAAGCCATTTCCCCGTCCTGTCCTACATGCTCTTGGAAAAAGTCTCTCTACATCTTTCTTGTAGGCCCCATTCAGGTACTGGAAGGCTGCAAATGGGTCACGCTGAAGCCTTTGCTTTTCCAGACTGAACAATCCCAACACTCTTAGCCCTTCCTCATAGGAGAGGTGCTCCACCCCTTCTATCAAATTTGCCCTTCGGCTCGTTATGCAGCTAGGCAGAGACGCATTAACCTTGGTGGCAATGGCACATGAAAACACCTACTTGTTTTTAAAAGAGAGTATTTTCAATCTATGTGTAGCACACTACTTAGATTTTTTCCCCCCAAGCACATTTAAGCGTAACAGAAAACCTGGTAATAAGGGCAAAAATACGGGCAACAAGTCCAGCTGCCAGTTCTCCTGGAGGACCAAANTGAAGATGGCGGCGGCGGCGGAGCCGGGCGCTGCTCCGGGCGGCGGCTCCGTGCCCGTCCTCTTCTGCTTCTCCGTGTTCGCGCGGCCCTCCAGCGTGCCCCACGGCGCCGGCTACGAGCTGCTGATCCAGAAGTTCCTCAGCCTGTACGGCGACCAGATAGACATGCACCGCAAGTTCGTGGTGCAGCTCTTCGCCGAGGAGTGGAGCCAGTACATCGACCTGCCGAAGGGCTTCGTGGTCAGCGAGCGCTGCAAGGTGCGCCTGGTGCCGCTGCAGATCCAGGTGAGCCCACCGTGCGGGGGTGTGTGTGTGTGTGTGTGTGTGTGTGTGCGGGCGGCCAGCCCCGTCCCGTCCCGTCCCGTCCCGGCTGAGCCCCGACAGCCCACGGGGACGTGTTTCCCCGTGGAAACTTCTGCTCTCCTCCGGCGGGGAGCCAGGTGCGCTCTGCGCCGCACGCCTTTGGTCACCGCGCTTTGCTCTCACCGACCAGAAGCGCCTTGGCGCTGTGAATGGGAGGACGGTCGGGTGGCTGAAGTAATCGGTGTTCTCCATTGAAACAGGCGGCTCGTGCTGCCCGGCCTTAACCTGAGCTGGTGCTGCCAGGTGGGAACTCGAAGCTCTGCCGGAGCTCGGTATCTTGGGTGTGGGTCGTCAGGACTTCTGTGTCCCTCTTTGCCTTTTCGATTTACAGGTTTGTAGCTCGCTAGTTTTGTGGCCACAAACCAGGAAGTCAGACTGCCAGACAGATGTGTACGTGTATTTGATACGCAGATACCTTTTGCCCACTGAAGGTTGCTGCGAGTTTGCAGTAATAGTTCACACCGAAACACATTACTTCTTTCTTTCTCCAATATCAAAGAATTCGGTTTAAAAAAAAATCACAACAATAAGCCCCGCACGATTACTGTTTTCATTCAGAACATTCTTTTTTTTTAAAATATATAATTAAGAAGTTTTAGTTTGTTGAGCCAGCGTTTCTAAAAAGTTGAAAAAATGACATCTGAAACCTGAAAAATGCTTGTCTTGCTTTTATGTTTTCAGAAATGGTCTAATTTGTGCTGTTTGTAAATCCTGCTTAATTGTAGTGTCTTGGACCCATAAACTCTCAAGGTGGCCTGTTTGCTTACGCTATACAATAAGGATGCTTGTGAAGTCTCTTGTAAAAAGCAGTTAAGAAGACCAAACTAGTTTAATAACTTACTTTGTCATTTATTGTTAATTCCCATCATATACACTCATTGTACTCAGTTTAAAACTTGTCTTTTTTTTTTTTTTTTTCCCCCCTGTGTTGCAAACAAAATTTATGAGGGCCCAGCCAGGGAAATTGGAAAGGGACAGTCTGTCCAACTTGCAAAAAGAGTTGCTGTGAGTGTTAATGGGAACAAGGGATTTTAAAAACACAATTGTGTAATGTGGGCAGTGTTGCAGATCAGAATTTTGTTTCTTATTTCTGCATGCAGATCACTACTCTGCAAAGACCTTGCAGACGCCTTCTGCACTGAAACTGTACTTGCAACCCAAACATTCATAGCAGGACATACATGCTGGAGTAGATGGTTGGTCTGGAGACGGAAGGATATGTCACTCCGAGGGTGCAAATGTGCTGCGCAGCTTTAACTGACTGCAGGAATTCAGGATGAACCAGTATTTTATGCATTGATTGCCTGCTTACACTGATACTGTTGCAGTTGTGTGACAATAGCAACTGTTGATGTGAAAAGGCTGGTTGGTGCTTGTGTACCCGTGATGTGCTTCAGCAGCTGTGGATGAGCAGAAGACATCACAATTATGTCAGTCAGCTTGCCTTAAGCCAGAGGCAGGTGCTTAGAGATCACGTTTTTGAGGAACATTTGGTTTGATACAGACACAGCTGTGGTTTTTAAGACCTTTAGGATTTACCGATGGGAATATTATACTTTCTTTCTGTATGTTCATTCATGCATTGCCACTATTATGTTCCCTTTTCCCCTTCCGCCCTTCCTGATATTTAACCTGCAGTTATACACAACATTGGCTGTCAGCTCGGTGTGTGACATAGTCAGTTGAATCACAGTTTTGAATGTGTCTTTCAAGAGAGACAATTTTGCTCACTGCAGTGATTAGACTTGTATATTTGGAAAGATATATTTGGTTTAAAATTAAGAGTCGCAGATACTAGCATCTGTATCCCTAGACAATAATTCCAGTGTTTTTATGTGCATGTTTTATGAAATATCTGTATGCATTTCGCTGGGGATGGCATTTTAACCCCTAGGGCAACTAGTGTCTGTGAGCTCTGGAAAGCTATCTTTCCATTTTGATTCCTGTGCAGGCCTGTCATAAAAGGATCCCTTTTGTTACACTAGCTCAAGAAATGTCAGCATCAAATGGTGTTTGACTGGGCTGTTTCAATTTCCTGTCCCTGCAGCTGAGAGGGGCAGTAATCTCATGGAGAAATTGCCATATGCTGCCCTTGGAAAGCCACTCCATTGCCATTCAATTCAAGGCTTCATCTGTACAGGGACGTTTTCTCTCCAGTTGTTTTATGCCTTTGTATTGTCCAAATCTATGTACATGTGTTTGGTTTGGCTGTTCTGACACAAAACAGCCACTTAAACTTTTAATGGCCATCCAGTGTTAGGCAGGCTGACGGGGTGAGTATGCTGGGATGTTTGGCCTGGCTGCTTCTCTTCAAACTCCCCAGCCACAGACTTGCGTTGAGGAGGGACATTTCCTCTGGCCTCTGCCAACTTTAGAGATTGAATACTAGCTGAAAGGAGACATCTGCTTTTCATGGATTTTATGTGTGTTAAGAGTTTTAAAAGACTAATATTTTTAGTTTGGTTGGGGGAATGTGGGACCACTTTAATCTCTTCTAACTCTAAATGCAGTTAAATATTGTTACAAAAATTACTGTGTTTTGCTGTAACGTGGTAGCTGCCTTTGAAGGAGGGAAACAGTAAAGAAAAACACTTTCGAGATACCCAAAGAGAGGACAGCTATATGCATGTTACATCTGTGCAATAGAAATGTTCAGGCAGCATTTAAATAGATACCCAAGAGAGGCTGTTTCACAGTCGCTGTCATAATTTCAAGGTGACTTCTCTGCAGTAGTACTTGTGCTCTGTGTTTACAAACTGTTAAACCCTAAGATACTAAAGCTGAAAGGGTAACCTTATTACTGACATCATTGCATAAAGCACTTCTACATCAGGATGTTTTTTTGAGACACTCATGTCTCAGGTGTATCTTTGTTGTGAAAAGCTGCTTATGGAATTGTCCTGAACTGTTGCTGAATGGTATGGTAAATAAAAGAGAACTATTTATACACAGATTTTCACTCTTATTGCACATATCTAATATTGCTATGTTCAGATGCTTTGGAAATAGAACTAACATTAACTCAGGAACCCAAATTCATTTTCTGAAGACAAGGAAAACCCAGTGCATAACTAGATACATAATTTTTTAAAAAAGCAGCACGTGAAACCTTAAAGAAGGGGAAAAAAAGGACTGAAAATACTGAAAGAGGATTTTGTTTTTCTCAAATCCAGACTCTTTGTTTCTGTATCTTACTCTGCAGCACGCATTTTAGTAATTTTAGATTTTGTTGAAGAGTTTTGCACTGCCTTAGTTATATGAACATCAATGCTTATCTAACTAAATCTGTCCTTTTAAGATGCTGAATTGCATATAAAAGGCTGCATATTGGCTTAGCATAAAATAAATATTTATGTTCCTAAATTGAAACACTTGTAACCTATTTTTCTCTGGAAATACATTAAACTGAATTTATTCATTTTTTTTCCTTCAGAAGGTAGGCAGCAAAGTACAACTGAATCTCACAGATTTTGTCTTAGGAATAAAGGAGAAGAATAGATGACAGCTGCTTTTTGTTGTCTTTTTATGCCATCCTTGAAATACCAAGGCTGCAACATCACCTGCTCTGCCCTTTCAGTGGGTAACCTTTGCACAAGATCTATGAGGTGACTGGTGATGTCAGATGGGATTATTTCTTTGCTTCCAGTTTCATGTTCATTACAGATACTGTGAGGAAATTTCATTTTGTATGTGTTAGGATTTCCTGGAGTTTGAACAGGGAAAGTACAGATAAAGAGCCAGTATACCTGAATATTTTTGTAAAGCTGAAATTATAGTTCTTCATCACAATCACATTTTGCCTGATTAATAATAACCAGCAGAGATGAAATAGATGTGAAAAAGTACCTCTCCTTTCCCACCTAGGCCTTTTCTAGAGTAGGATTTAAAGCTGTATGTAGCTTGTGATAGCATACCTTTAAATCCTGGTCTGGACAAGGTCGTAGAGATGACTTCTCTAGCTGGGTAAAAGAGCTTCATCAGATTACATGTCCAATTGATATACCCATTCTTGTGCTGTGGATAACCTCTAGCTGGAGAACAGAAAGTCCTGGTGACTGAGAGGTGAAGTGCAACAAACTGAAATGCTTAAACACTGTTGGGGGAACTTCAGGTGATTTGGGGCTCGTTTGTTTGTTCAAGTTTTTTAAGGTTATTGTGGCTGAGTAGATGTTATATTCAGGATGGATTTGGACAGGTACTGTGTGGCTGCAATGGCTCACTGTCCTTGCCCAGCCTGCCTTTCCCCTGAGAGAAATTGAACAGGTGTTAGTGTGCCAGCCCAGAGTTTGCTGTTTATGTGTAGGTTTGCTCTGTCCCTGGCTCAGTGGCAGGGTGTGGCACTGGAATAGTGTGGGTGGCAGTGGTTTTCGCTGTCAGGGGTTGTGTGAAGTGGAGGTGTTCCATGTCCTTGATGCAGTGTTGCTGTAGAAGGGGAGAATAGCTTTGAAAGCAAATAGTAGGATTTATGTGGCACATTGAAGAACCAGTAAATGGAACCTTTCCTTTATACATAGCAAATACTTACATGAATTTGTTTATAGACTGTATTAGCTACTGTTTATGAAACTTAATTTCAAACTACTTTTTGCTACTCTGTCCTTCCCACATCTGCTAATCCAAGTGTTGACTTTTTGATCTTAACATATATTTTTCCATTTTCTTCATGTTCTGCCACCATTCAGACTGTAAGTTAATCAGAAATAAATATGAAAATCAATACAGGAATTATTTGTGTTAGACTTTGTGAAAGCTTCTATTTAGCAAATATATAGTGGACACACCTCTATTTTAGATTGCTGCTGGAATTAATCTGAAGGCATAAATTAAATCATATCAAACCAGTTTGACAATAAAGAAAAGCAGATACAATGCTTTTGTTCTAGCTCCCTGTAATGTTTGACATGAACATATGGCCTTATGGATTCAGTGGAAGTCTATAATGAAGATGCTCCCTGGCTGAATAGGCGGTCAGTTTTGTTCTGCACTTCACTGTTAAATCAGAATAATATTGAATTGGGCTCTGTAAGATTGGTTCCAAATTCACTGTTTGCAATTATTTCATTGTTCTTGTAATTGATGAAGGCAAATACTGTTTTTGCAGAAGGTTCCAAGATGAGAGGAACTGCAAGCATGTGAGAGAGCACAACTCAGGCTTTTCAGAGCCTTGAGGGGAAGCTGTATGGGGAGCAGCTGAGGGCACTTGGTATGCTCAGCCTGGAGAAGAGGATACTGAAAGGAGACCTCATTGCAGTTACAGCTTCCTTGTGAGGGGCAGAGGAAGGGCGGGCACTGGTCTTTTCTTTATGGTGCCCAGTGACAGGACCCGAGGGAATGGACTGAAGTTGTGTCAGGGGAGGTTTAGGTTGGATATTAGAAAAAGGTTCTTCATCCAGTGGGTGTTTGGGCACTGGAAGAGGTTCCCCAGGAAAGTGGTCACAGCACCAAGCCTGACAGAGCTCGAGGCGCATTTGCACAATGCTCTCTGTGACTTCTGGGGTGTCCTGTGCAGGGCCAGGAGCTGGACTTGATCCTTGTGAATCCCTTCCAACTCAGCATATTCTATGATTCTATTAAACAACGTAAAGCAAGATGCAGTTCAAAATGGAAGCAACAAATGTAGAAATAATCAATTACACAAAAAAAAGATGAAGGAGAGCTCAAAGGGTGATTTTAAGTTTAAAATGCACCTCAATAGTATAAGTATCATCAACTATGAAAAAACCAAATAGTGTATTGGAAAGTACAAAATAAATAGGACAAGCAAGGGCTGTGAATTGATTATCTTTGAGGCTCTGCTAGTGCAGGGAAGTAGTAAGGGCAGAGAAGCACTGTTGTGATATTAGGTATGAGTGTCTCACTGTAGACTGTAATTTGAAAACTACCCCAGAGAGGACCATGAAAGTTGCTTGAGTTCTAGGAAGAAATAATAAAACCATTAGATATGTTTTAGAATAACGAAAGGGAGGGAAAGGACTAAAGGGAGACCAGGTCTGAATCTTGAGGTCTGGTACTAGGTTTTCTACATGGTTATTCATCTGAAGGGGGATGACAGTGCTCCTGCATTTCAACATGGACTGAACTGGAAATAACAGTCTTATATGGCAGCAAAGGAGCTGTGGGTGAGAAGACACTGAAAGGTAGAGGTAACAGAGCTGTGGTATGGGTTTTATAGCAGTCCTGTTGCAGATAGGTCAGACCAGGTAGGTGTCTCTGAAGAATGCTTGTGTTTGTTTGGGCCTTCAGTAGAGGCAGACTGTGTAGGTTCTTGAAGGGGTTCCTAATCTATTCATGTTTGTTCCTCTGCTAAGAATGGTAGAACCATCTGCTGCATTAGCATAGGAAGGTCTATATCAAGGCAGTAAATTAACTCCCTGTAGTTCACTCTATAACCCATGATGATTTGTGGTAGTTCAAAATGATCTTAAAAAATCAGAGAATCACAGAGTCAACTAGGTTGAAAAAAATCCCAGAGACTGAGTCCAACCTGTGGCCTAACACCACCATGTCAACTAGACCATGGCACTATGGACACATCCACTCTTTTCTTAAACCCCTCAAGCATGATGACTCCACCTCTTCCCTGGACCTCCCATTCCAATATCTAAACACCTTTTCTGTGAAGAAATTCTTCCTCTTGTCAACTTAAATCTCCCCAGCACTGCTTTTAAAGTGATGGAATGATTTATAGAAGAAAATAATATTCTTTGCTAGTCATATAAATACCAAGACAAAATGACATGGTTTTTTTGAGTAGGAGCCACACTTAAAATATTGTCTATTCCAATTATTCTATTTTTTATGGCAGTAGGAAAGTTAAATGTCATAATTGACTTCTGTTATGGTAGTAAGTGCCAAAGTTGCAGTGCGTCACAGTGGGTGCTCCCTGTAGCGTTGAACTGTACATTAGTACTTCCGACCGTTTTCTGCATTGTTCAAATACATAGATGGATGGTGTTCAAGAACAAGGCAGTTAGTAATCTTTAAGTTTATGTCCCATCTTTTTTGGTCCCAGGCTTCTTTTATCACATAATGTAGAATTGCAGAAGTATTTTTTGGGAGAGATATCTAGAGACTACCTTCCCCAGTTCGGTGATCAAATCAGCTACTGCTTTGCTGAGTGCTGAAAACCTGCAAGAATGGATATTTCACAGCCATGGTAACCTGTTTCAGTGCAGCTGTATCTTCCCAGTGAGAAAGATTTTCCTGATGCCTCTTGTCATGCTTTTCTGTATGCTGGTGCCATCAGTGGGCCCAGTGTCACAGCATCTGCTCTAGGGTTGTTACTCCATTTGCCTCTGTAACTGCTTGTATTAATGGTGTTGCTGTTTGGCCCATTAGAACTGGAGAACCCATGGTTGTTTACTATTTTGGCAATAGTGATGTACTGAATCTGAGAGGTGTGGGAATTCAGCATTTACAATTATTAACACACAAGTAATTTTACCAACAGTTTGAACAGGCCATTCCATATGCTTGAGTATGGCCATTGTAGTTTTTTAGCCTTAGGGATTGAAATCAAAAGCATTTTACTTGAGAGATGTGGTGAATCAGTGAAAGTTTTGGAATTAATCTTTGTGGATTCCCAATTGCCTTGTGGCAAGTAGACTTTGGCTGACCACCTGGTCCCCATCAAGCTGCTCCATCACTCCCCCTCCTCAACAGGACAGCAGGAAGAAAAGACAACAAAAAGTTTGTGCATCAAGATAGGGTGGGATTGCTCACCAATTACCATCATGGACAAAACAGACTTGACTTGGGCAAATTAATTCAATATATTGCCAATCAATAAGAGTAGAATAATGTGAAACAAGAACAAATGTAAAAACACCTTTTCCTCATCCCTTCCTTTTTCCCAGATTTAGCTTCACTTCCAGCTTCTCTACCCCCTCTGCTCAAGCAGCACAGAGTGATGCGCAGGGAGAGTTGTGGTCTCTTCATAACCCTTCACCTTCTGTCACTCATCCTTTTCGCACTCTTCACCTGTTTCAGCATGGGGTCCCTCCCATGGGAGTTAATCTGTCATGAACTTTTCAAATGTGGGTCCTTCCCACAGGCTGCAGTCCTTCAAAAACTGTTCTAGTGTGGGCCCTTCCCAGGGGGTGCAATCCTTCAGGAACAAACTTTTCCAGTGCAGATCCCCCCATGGGGTTACAAGTCCTGCCAGCAAACCTGCTCTAGTGAGGGCTCCTCTCCACAGAGTCACAGGTCCTACCAGGAGCCTGCTCCAGTGTAGGGTCTCCACAGAGTCACAGCCTCCTTCAAGCTCATCCACCTGCTCTGGCGTGGGGTCCTCCAGAGGCTGCAGTTGGATCTGTGCTCATTTTATGTGTCTCTAACTTACAGAACATAAGGTATGAAGAGAAGTCCACTTTAATATTACAGACATAGACCTGTGAAAGGACAAAAACTCTCAAAGAATTATGGATTGAAAAATCAATTTGAAGAATATAGTGTCACAGTTGGTACTTCTTGTGTGTGTGTGTTTGTACTTTAGGCAGTATGCTCCTCCACCCCTTTCAGGGTTCAGAAATTTCCATGTACATTTACATTGAGTTGTGTATCCCACTTAAAAATATCTTGATTACTTATTGGCAACTGTACCGTACTGTTCAGTATCAGCTGTTCACTTGAATTTAGAAATATACCAAAATCCAGCTTGAAAAACCTTTCTCCTATTTTGACTCAAAGTAACATAAATCCATTACCTGACAGAGGCATTGCGGACTCTTTCTCATTTTGCTTTTATGAAAGGATCTCCAATGCCATGGAAAACATTCTATATTTATTTTTTCAGATTACTACTTTGGGCAACCTAACACCCTCAAGCACTGTTTTTTTCTGTTGTGATATGCAAGAGCGATTCCGGCCTGCCATCAAATACTTTGGTGATATCATCAGCGTGGGCCAACGACTGGTATGTGTGCTTTTTCTTCTTTTGTTTTTGATCACACATATAAACTCTTATTTTATGCACAGACAGTTTAATGATTACTCAGTTTCAGGTAACAACGTCTTCATTATTATTGTTCCTTAATTTTTTTAATGTCTTTTCCTCCCTGCCCCTTGCAGCTCCAAGGTGCACGACTCTTAGGAATTCCAGTTATTGTAACTGAACAGTATCCCAAAGGTCTTGGCAGCACTGTGCAAGAAATTGATTTAACAGGAGCTAAACTTGTGCTTCCCAAGACAAAATTTTCAATGGTGTTGCCAGAAGTTGAAGCAGCATTAGCAGAGATCCCAGGAGTCCGCAGCATTGTCCTGTTTGGAGTAGAAGTATGTGCCTTCCCATTCTTGTACTAGTTTATGGTAATGTCTGTTGGCCCACAAAAGTATTAAGCATTGCTTTCTGTAATTAAAAAACACAACTCAATTTGTTACCTAGAGCTCAGATATCCTCTACAGAATAAATTATTCTTGTGTTGTCTTTGATGTTATCTCATAAAAAATTTGAAATGACATATTTGTAAACTACAGTCTCTTGTCTCAGTCTTAGCTGGTATTTAAAAAACGCACATTGAGTTCCCTAGTAATGTCAGGAGTAGAAAAATATCTGCTTGAACTCTTTAATTATGTACTCTAATTTGGCATTGTGTTACTTATGTTTTATAATAATAATATGTATGATAATTTCTCCTCTGTAGACTCATGTCTGCATCCAGCAAACAGCACTGGAATTAATTGGCCGAGGTCTGGAAGTTCATATTGTAGCTGATGCCACCTCATCCAGAAGTATGATGGACAGAATGTTTGCTCTTGAGGTAAATTTCTTAGTCAAGGCTTTCTCCACTTTGGGTTTTTATGTTAGGTTCCTTGCTTATTGTAAGATAACAAGGAATTTCTGAAGACAAAGCAATGGACAAATGTAGATATGAGAAGAGGTGAGTGCTCTGATTCTTAAAATATCATCCAGCATGGAGAAGAATTACTGCCTTATTTTGTTTATTATGATTTAATATGTATAACTCAGTTTGGGATGTTTGGATGTTAAAAGTGATTGTTTCATGCAGTGTAGGGTACTCTGTATAAACATCAGCATTTTAGGATATTTTTCTTATGGAATGTTACCTGTAAAGCAGAAGTAAAAGTGCTTCAAAGCTTTTGCTTTTGGTGTTCCAAACTGTATTTATTCAGCTGTTGAAGTTCCTTGAAAAGCAGTGAAATATAATAAGTGATTCTGTTCAAAGCTCCTTCTTGTATGTCTGTCCCTCCCTCTGCTTTCTCCCATCAGTTCAAATTAAAGCTTAATCTCAAGACTCTGTGATTATAGTAAAGATTCCCCCCCCCCCCC
>VWZF01006914.1:42960-55402 GCA_013396755.1 Sclerurus mexicanus
AGCTTAGCCTAACTAAATGTTAAGAAAGTGGAGATAAATGTAACAAGAAGATTTAAAAGCATGTACAACTATGTGGTAGCAAATTCACACAAATGATTTTTTGATGGTGTACTCTTAACTTGCCTATGGGCATCAGTGTTGGAAATCAAAAACTGATATATACATTAAGTAATGCAGTTTTTGCCTGAGGTCCTTACAATTATTTGGAAATTGAAGCTAATAATAACTACAGCATGTTATACTTTTTTCATAGCTTTTGAGAAGACTTAATTTCTCTTCCTCATGAATAAGAGAATTAAGGGCTAAAGAGAAATCCCCAACATATAATGATTGATGCAACTCGTGACTTTGATTAAGTGGAAACCTAATGTCAACTGTCATGTAGAGCATTGAGACACACAGAGTACAGGAATGAGTGAAATCATGGACTTCCCAAATCAATGTGGTGCAGCAGCAGTAAGAGACAAAACAAATGTAGATATCCTGAAATCGGTTTGCCTTACTTACTGTGTATGTCTATGTACATTTAATTATCATTTATATTATATCTGTAAGAATAGAAGTTGGGTCATTATAACAGGGGTTAAAACAGTGACTAGCTACTTTTTTTTTCTTTCTAGTCAAAAATGTATTGATGATCTTAAAAGTGTGATTGCTTGCAGAAGCTGTAATCCAGGCAAACTGGTCAGTTTTAAGTAACTTTTTAGTATGCCTTTGCAGTGTTTTGCTGTGGTCCATTATGCATCATCCTTACAATATGATTCAGGGAACATTAGCTGCTCTGCAGTGTTGAGTGAGCCAGTTATTTGGCAGTAACTCCTTCTCTGCTGTGCGTGGCTGTGCATACCAACATTTTCCTCTTTTTGTGTTATGGAACCTCTCTCAAAAATGCTACTGAGAGATGCGGGCTAGAGCAGGCAAGAGATGGGCATGTTTGGGAGGAACAGAAAAGGAGAAAGGGACATGTATACTGGATGTATCCATAATCCTGATTGACCTTGCCAATATGTTTCTTGAGGAAGTTGGTAACATGATTCTTAGGGAAGTTGGTAACATACCAAAGCATTGGGTAATCCTCCTTCAGTCTCACCATACAGCTCATAGTTCCTAGTCACATTCTTTTAATTAGTGAGTCTGACATTTTCTCCTGTGCAAACTTGCACTGTATCTGGTGATCTTAAATGAGATTTCTTGATCTGGGTTCCCTGGATCCTTCCCCTTACCTTTCTGGGTACATTTGTCTTTTCACAATAACACAGCCCTTTTCTTTTCACAATGACTTTTCAAGGGTAATAAAGAGTGACCTTGCAGTCTTAACAATCAGCTTCCCCAGGAAACCCAAATAAGTCCCATCTGGTCCCACCTACTCCTTCAGTTCTCCACATTTCCCATCACATAACATGTGTTTTGATCATGCTGGTGATGAACATGCAAATATCTGAGCAGGTGTACTAGGAATTGCAATTTGAATTAATTGATAACCAAAGCTTTCATGTCTGCCTGGATGACAGGTTGTCTCTGCTTCTATTGTTTGCTTAAAAATGACAGTAGGCAAAAACTTGCAGTTAAAAAAATTCTCAGAAACCCAAAAACCTGAAGTTTTCGTTGGTGAAATAATTCAACCCAACTGCTGGAGGCTGCGGCTGTTCTGAATCTCTGCCCTGTCTGATGAAGATGCCTTATGTCACTGCTTTATCTCTGATTGAGACAGTTTAGTCTGTTCCTGCTGGATTTCTTTTCTGTTCATAATCTGTTCTACTTGTTTCTGCAATGTGGATGCAACTTACCCATGATACTTTTCTTCTTCTCAAAGACTGTGTGCTAAGAAAACTTGTCATTTCCTTGAAAATCATCCAGTATGCTTAGCACATGCATCCCTTCATTTCTGCTAATCTGAAATCCAGATAAATTATATTTAGTCCTAGAAATGGGGTATAAGTCAGTGCTAGCCTCATTGATGTGTTATGGTTTGTTTTGCTTCTCAAGAGATGATGTTGTCTCTTTCAATTGGCATTTCACAGACATTAATTAGTAATTTTCACCCATCAGTTGCTTTGTAACTGAACAACTAAACAACAGTGATCTGTGCCCTGGAAAGTTTGGAGCTTCTCTTCCCTTTAGTGATTACAGTTGAAACCTGTATGTATGTATCTGTATTGTCTGCATCTTACCCTAGCTTGGCTCATTCAGGATTAGATTAGGTGGAGCATGCAGCTGAGTAGAAGATGATGGAGGGAAAGCTGCCTCCATGAAGAGGTTTACTGCCAAAGCACCTGTATGATTACTGGGAAGATGATAGGGGACAGGAAGTGGTCAGCCTTTGCTGAAGGTAACTTTGCTATATAAGCAACAACCACAGTCCTAAAAGTCAAAAAACTTTCAATAAGTCCTGTGAAGCACTGCCTTATTGAACACTTGCAAGATCTAGCAGACCTTTTTTAGTTTTGCTTTCTGTGCAGCTCTGCATTTTATTCTGTAGCCTGAGAGAACTAACTCTAGAGTTACTGAGACTGTAATGAACGTTTAAGGAGAGCTGCTCTTGTGCCAGTATGATTTTTAATGTCTGTAGAAGAGATTTTCCTTCTGCCTCCAGAGATTATTACTACCAGTGCACTGTGTAGTCCAAAAGCTAAAATAGTTGTATGTAACAAGGACTGAAAGAGAAATTGTTGAAATGTTTTGCTTAATGATTTTAGCTTGGACCTCACTATTTTCTTTTTCCCACAAGCCTTTCAAATCTTCTTAAGAGTGAATAAAGCTGTCCTCTGGACCATGCAAGGGGAAAAGGTGGTTAATATTAAGAGGTGTGGGTCTGCTGCCTATTATATCTGACATGGGGAAAGAATCCCATCCAAGTAGGAAGCCTTATTTTTAATCCAGGACAGCCTTTTGCCTCCAGAAAGTTTAAAACCAGTCAATTTTCATCCTAGCTTTATAAATGATACCACTAAGAAATGCTGGAATGGATTTGGCAGGACTTTTGTAAGTAGGAGATGTTTTTAAAATGGTCTTCCATCTTTTTTGCAAAATATATCCTCATTCACTTTTGCAAATACTTCACATTTCCCCCTCTCTGCTCTTTTCTCTTTCAGCGTCTTGCTCGTACTGGAATTATAGTTACTACTAGTGAAGCAATATTGCTGCAGCTGGTAGCTGATAAAGAACATCCAAAATTCAAAGAAATCCAAAACCTCATTAAGGCAAGTGCCCCTGAGTCAGGGCTCCTTTCCAAAGTTTAAAGCGAATGTGGAAGAAGCGGATCTCAGTATCGTCTTTAAAGAAGAAGGCAAGTTGTAAGCGCACAGGTGCACCGTCTTTGCTCAAAGTTTGGTAGAAGCGTAAAAAAATTTTTTTCACATACTCATGCTCGCCTTAGCAAAATTGTCTGGTTATACGTCTGAGTGCCAGTGCATTCTGTTTAGTTGCAGCTGTCAGAGGTTCTGGGTACCTTTTGTTGTCAAATTTCCTTATTTAAAAAAAAGAATAAAATAAACAGAGGTGCCTGCTAGTCCATACTATACACTGATTGTAACAGCTCCAAAAAATGCATAATTCTGTGACACCTCTTGATTGTGCGCTTTGTAAAAGTGTTCTGTGATAATTCTGTTTTACTTTTTTATTAATAGAAGATAATTATGTATTGAATAAATGTGATGTTATATGCTTTAATGTTCTGTGTAAATTAAGTATTTTAATAAGGCATAAGTTAAAACTGAGTAAGATATACAAACGTGCGCTTTTGTTGTCTAGGATAAAATTTAAGCACTTTACTTTGTAGACAAGACAGATAAATGAAGCAGCAGCTGATATTTGATTGCCTCAGGTAGCTGAAGCCTGCATCATGACTTTCAAATATACTGAAATTGACTGCCCAAGGCAGTACTTTACTTAAGTGCGTACAAACAGAAAACTGTCATGTACTGAGTTCTTTATAAACAACTGATGTAAAGTCCTTCAGAACTTGCAAATATTACCAAAACTTTAAATTGGAAATGCTAAGGACGTTTAAGAACAAAAACTTAAGGTTCAAATGCTAAATCTACTGCTAAGTTTAGATATATTTTGCTTTTTTTTAACACCATTTTAGTTAGATTGAATAATTCTAATCAATTTACTCAAGTAGGCTCTGAAAGAAGCCTCAGCTTCTCTAGGGTTTTTTGCTTTTTTTTATGAGCTATAGTTGGGTGGAATTTGAATAGAATATGGTCTAAAAGTGTTCTTCAGAAAAATAGCATCTTTCACTTAATGATACGTGTATTTTCTGTCTAGAACCAATCTTTTAACATGTGATTGTTCAGAAATGCACTTCCTTCATGTTCTAGGGGATTAAATAACATATAAAGTTTACAGTTTGCCTGAGACATTTATTTTTTTAAAAGAGTACTAGAAGATGTCATACTTAACACTAATCTTTTTGGTAGAAAATTGATTAGAGTACATGTATTGTTTTAAATTGCTTATTTTCCCCACAAGATGGCTCTTAAAGAATTGTTTCCATTGTTTCATATAACCTTTATATGTTCAAAACAAATAAAGAGTTAACATTTGCTGTCTCTCTTACGCTTGTGATATTTATTGAAGAGCAAATCCTGAAAGCTGTGTTTGCTGTGGACCTTATTCTGGTTTGTACAGCTGTGGAAGTTCTGTAGATGCCATGGGAATTTTGTGTAAAGATCAAGAGTGGATAATGTCGAATGACTCTTGTCTTCTATGTCTTGTTACAGTGTTATTTAGTGCTCCAGAATATGAGGAATGAACATTATGCTTCAAGCTGGAGGCAGGGATGCAAGTTAAGAACCATTGTCGTATATCACTGAACTGCTTTTAACCTTTTCTGGTGTATTAGCCATGTTGCCTAGCAGTATGAAGTTCACTTATATAAATCAACAACTATGCACAAAAATACTATCAATTTCTTATGAAATAATGGTTTTATTGCTTTCTTGTCTTTACATGTCAGTAGTACCAAGAGGTAGTAATTGAAGAAGAAATTGTGACGTTTGTGAAATTGTAACTTCTGTGAACGTTTTCAAGGTTCTTAATTTGTGTTTTTTTCCCCGTAAGCTTTAAAAATAAGAATTCAGGGATATCCAGTGTTGTCTTATAGAACTGAGTTCCTAGATGTGAATTTAGGGGCATAATGATTGACTTTCTCTTTTAGATGGGTGCAGTAATCAGCATCAGAATGGGTCATTCAGATGAGATTGTAAGAGTGTTTCTATAAAAAGAATAGAAAAAAATTGTTGCCATGCTTACTTAAATAAGTTTATTCATGGGAGATAATTTCCTTTGCTTCTTCATGTTCTCACTCATCTGTATTTTTTGTTCTCTGACAAGTGGTTATTCTTGTGGAGTAGAACAGCAGAACTGAGTTGTTTGAGAAGAGGTCTGCAGGCTGTTGCATTATCTAGTGTAAGTACTGTTTTACCCAGCAAGAATAGGAAATAATGAAATAACATGGAAGAGGATTGCTTAGGGCTATACTCAGGTGATTGTGAAGAAGCCTAATTCATCACTGTCCATCAAGCTGTCCTTTATTTGAAGACTTCACTACAGCTGTAGTTAAGCAACACAATTGCCACTTGCTGTAGGTGACTTCAGCATCATTTCTCTTTCCTTGGGGAAGCAGAAAGTCACTTCTTGATGGAGAAGAGTGGTTTATTTTCCTCATTAGGAGTTCTGATTTAATGCAAAGTCTCTAGTACTTTGTTAACCTCGCTTCGATAGCTGATCTATAAATGCTGTGCTAAATATAGTAAAATATGTGCATGATTAGTTTTTCTCTGCTAAACCTTTACAAAGATGAGCACTTTTTTCCTTATTGGGACAGTTTGAGTCTAAAATAGGATCCTATCTTTTTACAGAATCATGGTCCTTTTATTATCTTTCCACTTGCATGGCAATTTTGTATGAACTAAAACAAGTAAGGTTTCCAGTAACCTTTGCAAAACCTGAAAATGTTGACTAAAAAGTTTTATGACCCCATGTTTTGTATTATGGTTGGAGAAATAATGCTATGGGTCTGCTTCACCATCATCTCTGCACTTGCCTAACACTTGCTCTCAGCCAAATGTTCACTTAAATAAATCATGCTGCTTGTTGACTACTTTTCCTATAAGACATCAGGGTGGTGCTCTGTCTCCATCACCCCACCCGCCCCACCCTCATGTTTATTACATTACCTAAACAATTATACTAACCTTTTAGGAGAGAGGAATTCAGATCAGTTGTTTTCTGCTGATACAGAACATTTTTCCTCTTATGTAAGAGATGAAGCTCAATACTTTATTGCTTTAAAAAACTTTATTTCAATTAAAAATTCAGTAATTGCTGGAGCTGTGGAGCCCTGAAGAATGGCAAGTGATGGTAAGGAGATAAAGGCTTTTCCTTTAAAAGCAGTGATGCTGGCTAGTACTGCTATGTAATTCATTTATTCTTCACAGTACTTTTCTACGTTAAATGCTATGGTAATGACAGAAGATGGCAGTGATTTCTAGCATCTGGGTTTTGGGGTTTTTTTTGCCTTGTGGATAAATTGCATATAAAGTATAAAAAATAGGTATAGCAGATGTCCTTCAAATGGGTTTAGAACATCTGCTCTGAAAATGGGCTATGGCAGAAAGTCCACGAGAAAAGTTCTGCTGATTGTCCAGTGCTGGCTTAATAATTGGAATACTTTCATAAGGCTGTTAGTCCTTTGTGTAATCTCAAGAAGTACTTCTGGTACAACAGGGATTACAATTGATGGTATGTGCTGCTCCTTTTAGGACACAATTATGTGTAGATATAAATATGAGTGTGGGGTCTGGTCTTTTATTACTCAAAGTGCATAACTTATTCATATGAGATAAAGGAATATTTGCAAAGGACTGCTGTGAATAGAAGGAATTTATTAAGTATTAGCATGCTTAGATCAGCTTAATAGACTTACTAAAACCGCCAGGGTTGGCAGCTCTCCTGGCACTGACAGCATTAGGCTTTGCTTTAATGAAACCCTTTTATCAGCTCAAGAGAGAGGATTGAGCAAACAAATGAAGAGAGCAGTTAATAGAGAATAGACAGAGAAGTGCAAAGGCAAAATGGGAAAGAAACCATTTTTCATTATTACTGGTTTTTTTTTTTGTTTTTGTTTTTTTTTTTTTTGCATGGGGATGTTAAGAAGCTGGAGCAGTTGTTAACAGAATTACATACCTTAAGTATACAAAAACTGAGTAGGTCACAGCAGTCATTGCCTCTATCGTGTGCACTTTATTCGCTTCCTGGACTCATTTTTACCTCGTTTTCATTATTACTGTCCAAAAAACAGATTCTGCTGAGCTTTTTGGGGCTCTTAGTATCACAAAAATTGCCAACTGGAAGGGCACATATTCTGTTATCAAAATAAAAATGAAGAGGAAGGTGTTGGAGAAAGACTGAAGATCACCACATACTTGTCATCCCTGAGGCAGGTGTTAACTGTTACCTGCACTGTGACTTCAAGCACAGGAACATGTACAACTGATACTTTGACAAATAAAATTTTTTTTGAAAACAAAGATAGCTTATGATATTTGGAATGATTTTACCTGTCTGTGACATGGATTTTTACAGCTAAAAGTTCTTTAAAATAAAGCGAGTTAAAAAACTTAAATGGGTGCTACTCATCTAGCAGCGTAGGGAGGGGCTTGGGTTGTTAGTTTGAGCCAAAATCCAGTAGAGCTGGCCTTAGTTCAGCTGAACTCTTGAAGTTGTTTTTTAAAATATGGTTCAGGCACCTAGAAAATTAGATGTTTGGCTACCAAGTTGTTCCCATAGCTCCTAGAGGCATATTAAATGTAATGTTGACATTATTTTGATGTTCAAATATCATAGAACCATAGAATGGTCTGGGTTGAAAGGGACCTTAAAGATCATCTTGTTCTAACTCACCTGCCATGGCAAGGGATGCCTTCCTCTAGACCAGGTTGCTCAGAACTCCATTCAGCTTGGCCTTAAACAATTCTAGGGCTGGGGCATCCACAACTTTTCTGGGCAGCCTATGCTAGGGCCTCCCTACCCTCACAGTAAAGGATTTCTTCCAATCTCTAATCTTAACCTGCCCTCTCAGTTCAAAGCCATTTCTCCTTGTCCTATCATCCCCTTGTAAAAGTCCCTCTTCAGCCTTCTTGTAAGTCCCCTTTAGGTCCTGGAAGGTGCTATGAAGTCTCCCTAGAACCTTCTCCAGGCTGAATAACCGTGACTCTGTCAGCCTGTCTTCACAGAAGAGGTGCTCCAGCCCTCAGATATCATCTTGACCCTCCTCTAGACTTGCTCTAGCAGATCCACATCCTTATGTTGGAGGCCCCAGAGCTGAACACAGTACTGCATGTGGTTCTATACCTACTTGTGTTTATGTCCTGACAATTCACATCAGACGTTCTGACCTTTATATTTTGATCCAGAATTTAAAGATTTCATTGGGTATGTTAATAATTTTGAAGGGTTTTGAATTGAGGCATTGGCAGCAGGGAAGACGTAATAAAGTAGGAATCACTGCTGATGGGAACAACCAGGGAGTAAGTTAACTATTCACCAGAGTGTTTAACCAACCCATGGCATCAGTGTTCCTACTTTATGTCTCTGGCTAGCTTAAAAAAGACAAACTCAGAGACCGTTCAGACATTATTTTTTTCTGAGGTATGTGTATATGTATGGTGTCATTGCTTGTTTTTTGGTAGACTTTACTCCGGCACCGAAAATTTTAGAGGTTTGTCATGTTGAATAACCTTGCCAGATATTCCTAGTCAAAATTCTTTTATCCAAGGAATCAAAGGATTACCATGTTGTCTGCTAGCAACTTCAAGAGTATGTCAAAATCCTTAGTCGAGAAAGACTATCTAAATTTGGGAAAACAATATCATGCAGGAAATCGTTATCACTGAAACCTGGCAAATACCCTTAGGATTTATGCTCTTGGTGCCTACTGCCTCAATACTAAAGGTACCATTACTTGCAACCCCCATACCCTGTAACCACACTGTTTTATTAGTGTTTAGTAGACATGTTTTGGATGATTAAGATGAGCAGTTTCAGTAAAATTACTCAAATCACCAGAAACAACATATCATCTTGTAAGGCCATGCTAACCAGGTAAACTACAGTATTATGTTGCTTTATAAAGTTAGCCTTTGAATGTGACTGTTTTTACTTCAAGCTAGGTTAGTTCATGTAGATAATCCATATTTCCACTGCTCATCATCAATAATTTTCATTATTCAGGAAGTAATTTCTGCATAATTTTTTAACTTGTGCTCCAGCTAGAATTTAGGTCATATTTTTTAACATTGCTAGCCTTGAATAGAAAGTTCAAATTTTCTTAATGTGTGCCTTCAGTCTGCCTTTACACTAGCATACCAACAAGAGATGCAAAAGCCAGCTGTGATTTGAAACAGATTGCCTGGTGCTTGGGTCTAGGCTGTGACAGGCCATTGCAACTTTACATGAAATACTTCCTGAAGGTGTGGCGAGAGGCAGGTGGTCCTGCACCAGTGCTGCACAGCTGAGCCAGGATGTTCTGAGGCAGCTTTAGTCCAGTTGCTGGTGCAGAAGTGTGTCTGTGACAGATACCACATAAAGTGGACTGAGATATGACATCTGAACAGCTTTTGAAATGACACACCTCATATCATGATGATGGAGCAGAGACAGCAATCAGGCCTTGTGAATTACATGACTATAGAAAAAGGCTGAGTTTCTGTCTCATTTTTCTAAAAGTTCATTTTGTCTCTTCTCTCAAGCTCATACACAGGAGATAACTGCTAAACACATTGTGTTTAGCATTCTTTACATTAGAGATTTGAAAAAACAAATTCAGTTCCCAAATGGAATCTGCTGTAAAAGTGGAATTTGGGGGATCAGGTGGGGCACAGTGATTACACTGATGTAAGGTGCTCCTTTATAACTTCCGTGATATACAGAAGAGAAAAATCACTGTCTTTCTGGTCATGTGGAAATTGTTGTAGCCAAAACTTAACATTGGTATAGGAATGGCAAGAATTTCTGCAATTTTACACTTACTTGTTTAACATTTTAAATCTTAAAGGGAGTTTTGTCACTGAGTGTCAGAAATCCAGGATATGCAAGTACACATCAAACAGAGTAGAAGAGTAGTATTGCAGAGTACAAATCCAAGTGCCAGTGGTGTCTTTCAGTTTTTAGCAGTGGAGTGTAATACTTGCATGCCTGATTAATTTGCCCACAAAAAGAAATTGATGTGAAATGAGGAAAAATATGAAGTAAAGGTGACTTTGCAGTGGCATTCACACAAAAGAACATTCTTAGTGAAACCCTGCTGTAATATTGTTAGTGCCTTATGTAACTCCCTGCCCCAATAAATACTTTCAATGAACATGTCTTCTCTTTTCCTTGTATGTGTAGGGAACAATAAGAGATTACTCCTTTCTGGGATAAAAGCAAAGAATTAAATGTTCAGAGTGCATAAAAAGTGGAAGCCGAAAGTGTATGTGCAGACAAACTTATTCTTCCCAGCAGGATTTTTGCAGATGTCCAGGAAAAGTATGGGACAGTATTCTATTTCTTATCTCACACCACAACCTGTTTCTGAATACCAATACCTTAAATGCAGTTGAAAACAATTAGGATAGTATTTTCAAATGTAACTTGAGTCCAAATACATACTAGAATTTATTGAAAACCTCCACTTTGCAGATGAGGGAAGTAACTTTATTTAGATGCTTAAAAAATTCAGTGGTTTAACGTGGGATTTTTCAAACTATTCAGTTTTGGACTGATCTTGTCTAGGTCATCAGTATTGTAAGTTTATTACCTGCATATGCACACAAGTAAATGTTTATGAGAGTTTTTGTCCTTTCACAAGTCTATGTCTGTAATATTAAAGTGGAGTTCTTTTCATACCTTATGTTCTGTAAGTAAGGGACAAATAAGATGTCTCCACATTGACCACTGACCTCCAATTTATTTGCTGGAGATCACTAGTCTGATACTGAGTTTCTTTGCAGATTTCATTCTGGAACCCAGATTATGATCCCAATCTATTTAAATTAGTAATTTAATTAACTCTTGAGTAATCCCATTGATTACGAAGGGATTAGCAGTTTCATGGCAAGCAATATTTTCACCATGTGTTCCTTAAAACAATCTAAAATACTTTCTATTACTGCTCACGATAAATCCTTGAGATCCTTCAATTTCCAGTCTATGGTAAATTACATTCTTTTTTTCTTAGGGAAAGTAAATAATCTTTATTTTCCCTAAGAAATAATGTGTGGAATAAACAGAAGCAAGCACATTCTCACCACCGGAATAATAATTAATATTTAGTAATTACTATTAATACTGAAAGCGGTTTTTTTTTCTGAAAGTGGTAGTTGCATTTTTTTTCATTGTTACATGCAGCCTTACAAAGACTCAATTATCCTTTTAGTCTTCTTCAAAACCCAGCAGAGTAAACTCTTCTGTACAGAATGCTACCTGTTGCTGCTCCGTAAGATGGAAAAGTAACATCTGCATTACCACACTGTGTTTTATCCCATCTCTGAAAAAAAAAAATAAAAAAGGATAGTATTCAAGGATCAGTGAAAAGGGCACCTAGAAAGTTGCCAGACAGGCTTTGCTTGCTTCCTATATGCAGCAGTATAGTAAAGCATCCAGCCTGGCTAGGTTTAACTTTATTAAAATGGAGAGCCCAGTTGGTCACAGTTGAGAGACAGCTTGGAAAGCTGTTCTGTACTGTTTAATGGCTGTTAGCTGTTATTTTCAAACTGAGAGGCTGGTGTCTGACTGTGCCTTATTTTGGATGCTGTAAAAATTGAGGAGCCTCAGGCACAGGCCAAATATGCAATATGAACATAATTTTTAAGTGGTTGGCACATTTAAATTAGTGGGATGAAAGGATATATTTGCTCTCTATAAGAGCATTGGGAGAAAAATCTTAGGGAAGATAAAACAATCAGAGCTTTAAGAGTTATAATCACAGAAGAAAAAGACAGCAGCTGAGAGTAGCTTCAGACTGGAAATTAAGGACATCAGAAGAATGTGTTTATGAAATATTCCTCCAGTGGAAATAGTAGCACAAACCCTGACTATTTTCAAATAGAGTGTGCATGTGTAACCTGCGTGTCAAATCCAGCTAATAAACAGGAATATAAGACACAGTTGCTTCCAAAAGGGAGGTGGTTAAAATTTAAATAGTGAGCCAAACTCTGAATAATTTGCCACTTCGTGGAGATGAGGATTTTGCATCTGCACAGACCACCTGAGGCTGGCAGGCCTCCTCACATTTGCATTGACATCATTGGTAGGTCAAGACTGTAGCCCTCAGCCAGCAAGCTTCCCAACAAGACTGCTATGAGAAAAGGGTCAAGCTGGGAGCTGAATCTACATTCCATAACAGGCTGCATAAATATTAACGTTCTTAATGAACTGTTGGAGTTGGCTTAACAGA
>VWZF01006915.1:7473-28517 GCA_013396755.1 Sclerurus mexicanus
TTTTTTTTCTTGGTCAACATAGATATCTTAGTTCCCCCTTGAACTAAGACAGTCTCATAACAGCCTCTCATATCTTTCTCTTCTCAGTCACATGAAGAATCAAAATCAACTCGATAAGGCAATTGTTAGCCCAGCGTTTGCTGGGGAGAGCTCCCTCCTCCTGAAAAACAAACATGGCTTTAGACCAGGGCAAAGGTACAAACATTTCAACTTCGATCTTTTCTCTTCTCAGCCTTGAATTCCTAAGTGCAGATTTAAAATTGTATTCATTTTCGTTTTTAACCACCTGCTCCTGCTTCTGCAGAAGGAAAGCCAAAGGAGTCTCATGATCATATGAGCAAAGAGGATCTGTCCGTTTTAGCTGGGACAAGCAGGGCTGGAGGATTCCAGCTAACAAGAGGGAAAACAGTGCATGTGGGTATTCCAGGACATTCTGGTGATCACGATAAAGAGAAACCCAATTGAAAAAACTCAGTTCAGGTCCAGCAGGTCTTATTAACTCTGGTTCCATGCCAATAGAAGAGGAGTGCCAGCTGGCCCCCTCAACTATGTGAGTGTCCTTCCTGGTGCTCCAGGTTCTGAAAGGGCCTTGTATGTACCCCCGGAGCCAGTGTGGGTCTGGCACTGCATCCTGTCTCATGCACTCCATCAGGACTTGAAGCATAGATCAGTGATAACACATACCTTGGAGCCCTGGTATATGTGGATTGACTTCTTCCAGAGCTTTTTTAGATGTCTGTGCAGTGCTCTTAGCAGAACTCCGAGTTCCAGCAGTGTGGTGAGGGGCCATCTGACCGCATGGGGAAATCGGGTTCGCAGGATTCCTACCTCTGGCTGGAGCTGAAGGAAAAGAGCATTTCTAAGGTTGAACTGGTAGTTCAGAAAAAATCTGGCATACTTTGCATTTGCAAATTTTTTCTCCTTTTCATACAGAGTAAATCTGGACACTTGGAGACTGAGTCCACACTTCGGAAGACACTTCAAGCTGAAAAAGGAGTTTTTATGGAAATTAATTGTATTTTAGCAACATAAAGATGCTTAGTCCATCCCATAAGACTCAGTTTGATGTGTTAGTGTGCATACATTTTTCTATTGCCATTTCTCAGGATAAATGCTATTTAAAAATATGAAATGAAGGTATATTTTTCAAAAAATGTACAATCCTTACAATGCATTATGGACCTCAAAAGGTTTGGCAAGTATGGAGATCAATTCCCTGATCTGGAATTCTTGGCTAGGGGTGCAAAGTGGTCCTTGCTCTGGTCTCCAGCAGGGAGTTACCCCTCTCCTGCACCAGTGCTCCAGGAGGAAAAGCAGACATGAAGCAGAACAGGCTGCTCAGTGCTGCACCTCGCTGAGTTTGGTGAAGCCTGGGAAGCACAACCTGAACTGCACAGCTGAACCGTTCAGGGGCTGTAGAAATAGGACGTGGTTACTTTTTCCAGGCTTCTATATCCTAGTGGCTGCTGCTACTGTTAAATATGATAAACTCCTGTTTGTTCATGTTAGCTGGCCATCAATACTCCCTGTTTGCTGGGGCAAGCCCAGGACGTTCCCCTCCCCACCTGTCAAACCTGAGTGTGCTTTGGCACCCTGCCACCAGAGCCTCAACGACTTGAGCAGACTGCCTCAGAAACAAGACATCCCAGTACTTAAGCCGCTTCTGTTTCATGAGCTTTTCTTCCCATCTGTCTGCTTTCTGAAGAAGAAAGTGTTTGCTGGTTGGAGAGGTTTTCCACTTGCGCCTCCTTCAGCTTTCCATTACTGCTCCGAGGTTATATGGGGTGCAGGGCTATACACTGTACTGTACTATATGCAGAGGTGTTCAGACTTAATTTATTCCCTTCTCCTGGATAAAGATTATTGCAGCTGTGTGTTTTGGAAAACTATCAATGAAGGGAGTTCAGCTCATACAACACACTTTCAATAGGGTACTGTACTCTGTTATTTCCAGGTTCTGTTTTAATTACACTTGCATATTACCTTGGAGGAAGCTGAAATCTGGAAAATGTTTTCTCATACACCATGTCTTAAACCTTCCTGACCTTCTGTTTTATACCAAGTACTTTTATGTTTGTGATGAAAACCATATAATATGGGGCAAGGTCTGGCTATCCGGGATAATCTCCCCGGGACACGCTGTCACCCCCCACCCCGGCACCGACTGAGCAATTCTCACTGAGAAATGTTCCCACCATCCCTCACCCCACCATCTTCCAGCAGTCCATCCTTCTTCCCTCCCTTCACGTGGCTCCCAACAAGAGCCACCAGAGGTGGCCCCATGCTGTGAACAAGGCACCTGGGGTGCCTGAAGGGCTCCTGCAAGGCCAGGGGAGTGAGCACTGCTCTGGAGTGTCTGGACTGGCTGCACTGGGCATCGCTGGGGAAAACAACCAGCCCAGTGTCCAGAATTACAACCCCCTCAAGAGAGCTGGCATGGTGCAGGGAGATCAGGGAACTTTGGCATGACATGTGCCTTCTGGCCAGGAATAAGCAGCTACAAGCAGGTTGCAAGCAGGTTACAAGCAGGTTACAGAGGTGCCCTATGGACTCACAGCAAGTGGTGCAAACCTCCGTCAGCAATCCAAGAGCGTCTGCTTCTCAGGGCTGACAGCAGAACAAAACCTGTAGGAGTCAGGCATCTCATCCAGAGCAGCTTTCAAATAACCTCTAAATCTGTGACAAAGAGAGCACATCTTGATCTTCACATCCTCGGGATGTCTGGAGAATATTCTGGTACAAAAGATCTTAGCGAATATGTGTGAGCAGCAAAGGGTCTGTCAGCCCCCTGCTCAGATCGTGAAGGCCAGCACTCCAGCATTCCAGAAGTACAGATTGCCGCCAGTGTCCTTCTTCTATGACTTCTCCAGGAGCTCACTCCTCTGGAGGCACAGGATGGTGGAGAGCCCTTCAGCCTGGGACACTGGGCTCTGCTCCGGAGCCTAAACCTGGCAAGGCTCCTGAGGTTCCACCTTTACAGGTCTCAATGCCTCATCCTAAAAAGCAAAGTAGCTTTTACTTCATGAGTAATGGTAATTACATAAATCTGGTCAAGCAGGGACTTTCTAGTGGCACTAAATCACCTTTTAACTTGGCTGTAAACAAGGATTTTCAATTATGAGGCAAGAACTTATAAAATGGAAAGCTTTTCATTAGTAAGCAGTGATTATGGAAAAGCAGCATTGGTCATTGTAGAAGGCTGAGTCTGAACTCCCAACCTGATGCTGGAGCTGAGAGGGAAAGCTCATCCCTGGACTATAAAGGTCCAAATCCTGTAAAAGGCGAAAGTAGTGCCTCTGTAGCACTGGTGAGACTGTTACTGCAACATTGAGTCCTAGTGTTTACGTACTGAAAGTATTTGGAGAAGTCAGAGACTACAGAAAAAAACCCGAGAAGAAAAAATCTGGCAAGAAGGTGCACAGTAAATGCAGAACCAAGTCAAACAACCTCTTCCACAGAAAATAAGAGAAAAAAATTCATCACAGTCTGCACGGGTAGAACAATGCCCATGGGAGTAAGTTTTTTCATGTAGCAGACAAAGAAGCTAATTCAGTAATTCAAAGTGGAAACTGGACAGTAGGTAGAAATAGCTGCTTATTAATAAATGAAGTGCTAATATTCCCAAAATTAGCTTAGAGCTGAATGTGGTGAGCTTTTTAAAACTTTTGGGCTTTAAATCACTCCTGGATCTCTCTTTCCAAATGCATAACACTCGGCTATTACATAGTGTCATTTAATTCCAAAGGACTTTAAAAATATGCTTTTAAAAAAAAAATAGATGGGAAAACAGAGACCACATTAGACAAGCACACTCTTCTAACAGGAGATTGGCCAACCCCAGGTAAGTCCTACTGGTTTGAGCCAGGAGGTCCCACTGTTTCAATTCACTCCAGGTTCAGGGCTTCATATAGAACATGGGAATGGTTTGGCCAAGCCAGATCATGGATCCCATGGAGCCCATCTCCTGTAGGGAACAGCAGACCCCTACAAAGAAAATAAGGACAGGACAAATGTTCAGCAAGGTTTTCTTGGCACAGCTTCTAAGCTTCCAGCTACCACAGGCTCAGAAAGTCCCATGACCTCATGGTCAGCAGCTTTTTATGGATTTTTCTTCCATTTTTTTAAACACGCATGTATTTCAGTGTCCCAGCCAGGGTGTGCTCAGGAATCCTGCAGCTGGGCTACCCTGGGGCAATCAGTGTCTTTCTGCTTGCTTCAAACCTGTCCTGAACCGCCATCCTTTGGTGCACTGTGGTTCTTGTTTGGGAGAAAACTTGCCTGCAGTTCACATTCTTCCCCCTCATCACTTTTCCTTCTTGCCCCAGTCACCTCTCAGTGAAGAGCTCCAGTCTAATGACTGCTCTCACAGAAGCTGTTCTACACTTCCAATCCTTCTTACCGTCCTCCTCCAGCTCTGCTGTATCCCAGACTCTTTGAGTTGTGTCAGTCCCTGTAGTGCCTGCATCCTGTTTTCTCATTTGTTCTCTCTTTCTCTCCCAGTCATTCCTGAAGTTGCGTTTGCTTCCCTGATTGCAGTAAAAACTAAGCTGACACTTCAGGGGCTCAGATTTTTTTGCCTGGGGTAAGCAGGGCTCATCAAGCCAAATGATTGTCCCTGTTCTTCCTGCCCTTACTGCCCGTAATTAAACTGCCATTCTTCAACCACACCGGGAGATTCAGTCAGTATCAACAGGCCCATAATTTGCTTGTAATTGCCAGGTCAGCACAGTCACCCTTTACAGTACAGAATTAAATTCCTTTTCTCCTGAGTCTCCCAAAGGTCTGGAGTTTCCCCAGAATTCCAAGATTTATTAAAAATCAGTAGGCTTATTGATGCAGGTTAAATGTTTTAAAAGTCTGACAACACCAGCACATGCTCCTCATCACTTTCTTATCTTACTGGCATGGGGAATATTTCATTACTGTTGCAAGAAGTGAATTATTTCTTATGGGTTTTTCTCTTACCAAAAACAGTGTAATGTTTTGGGAGACAGATAGCTCCACTGTGTTTTGAGATAAAGAGCAGGCCGTTTTTCTAGAGTTCCAAAGAATCAATTTATGTTTAAAATTTTTATACCACACAAAGATTCCATCTTACATTTTCTGGAACTCACTGATCAAATGTTACTGTGCTGCTGCCAGTCACTCAAGTCCTTTCTTTCTCACCTCTCTCCCTCCCCACACTTGGTGTTTCTTACCCGTAGGACTCATCCAGCAGCTGTTCTCACGACAGCTCCTACACTACCAGGCTCTTTGTAACCCAGCTGTTTCCATAAGGACCCAGCTGTAAAAAGAGCCAGTTCGAGATGTTAGGCTCTTAAAGGGTGTCCAAAGGAGAGCAGTGAAGATGGGGAAGGGCCTGGAGGGGAAGCGTGTGAGGACACTGAGGGCACTTGGCGTGTTCAGCTGGAGGAGACTGAGGGGAGACCTCCTTGCAGCTCCAGCTTCCTCGAGAGGGGCAGAGGAGGGGCAGGCACCGATCTCTGCTCTGTGGGGACCAGGGACAGCACCCAGGGAATGGCTGGAGCTGTGTCAGGGCAGGGTCAGGTGGGATCTCAGGAGAAGGTCCTTCCCCCAGAGGGTGGTGGGCACTGACCAGGCTCCCCAGGGCAGTGGGCATGGCCCCAAGGCTGCCAGAGCTCCAGGAGGGTTTGGATGATGCTCTGGGGCACAGGGTGTGACTCTTGGGGATGGTCCTGTGCAGAGTTGAGGGTTGGACTCGATGATCCTTGTGGGTCCCTTCCAACTCGGCGTATTCTGTGATTCTGTGAAATATGCAAGTATTTAGTACAAGTCCTTCCTCGAGGTCAGATCAGCTACTCCCCAAAGGGCATGCAGGGGTGGGTGTCTGTCTCAGCGCTCCTTTGCAAGCTGTCCAGCTTCATATTGTAGGGTGCAGGCAGCAATGTGACTTTTCCAGTAGCAGTGGGAAACATGAAGAGTTCCCCCTCTTGGTGCCTGCAGGTAGAAGTACAGCAGAGAGAAGGAATCAGGCCCAAGCTCTCATCATCTTTGCAATTAAAAAAAAAACCACAAAGCCAAGGGCTACTGTGTTTAACAGGAGCCTCTCCTCTACTTTTTTTCCCCCTGGACAGTAAGACCCTCTCATACCTGCAGCTGAGTTCCAGCAGGACAGAGGGACCGGCTTCTGGCCCCTGTCCCCAGGGAGGGGGCTCCTGTGGGGCACTTGCCTGGTGTCCCCCACCAGCTCCTGCTCAGCACAGGGGCTTCACTTCACTCTCCCAGGGCCTGGCTCTTCCCTCTCACTGTTGGGAAAGCTGTTCATTTTAGTGCTCTGTATCAGCTGCGGGAGCCAAAGGCTATTGTGAAAAGCATCAAAACACCAAAATTAAGCACTTTTTAAAGTCCAGAACTACACGATCAGACTTTTTAACCCCAGGCTGCTTATGGCTTGGAGAAAACAGACTGCGTGTTCCTCTGCAGGGACGTTTGTGATCCACCTGGAAGTCCTGTAAATGAAAGTCTCTCACCATCCAGACTCAGGTTTCCAAGCTCTGTTGCTTTGGACTTCCCATAACAGCACCCATGGCCACAGTCACTGCTGTGCTGAAGCTGCTGCTGTTTCTGGCTGTTCAATGCCACTGTAAGGAGTTGTTTACCTTTGCTGAGCTTCAGAGACACTGTACGAGCAAAGGTGCCTCGAACAGGAGCAGGGCAGTGACTGCCCCTGTGCTGGCACTGCTGAGGGACCTCCAGTCCTGGGGACAGTGCTGGGCCCCTCATGGCAAGAAAGATACTGAGGAGCTGGAGTGTGTCCAGGGAAGGGAGATGGGGAAGGGGCTGGAGCAGCTGAGGGAGCTGGGGGGGCTCAGCCTGGAGAAAAGGAGGCTCAGGGGGGACCTTCTGGCTCTGCAAGTCCCTGACAGGAGGGGGGAGCTGGGGGGGATCAGGCTCTGCTCCCAGGGAACAGGGACAGGAGCAGAGGGAATGGACCCAATTTGTGCCAGGGGAGGTTAATTTGGATATTGGGGAAAATTTCTTCCCTGAAAGGGTGTTCAGGCGCTGGCACAGCCCGTCCAGGGCAGCGGTGGAGTCCCTATGACTGGAGGTGTTCAAAAGGTGTGTGGATGTGGCACCTGGGGACATGATTTAGTAGTGAACCTGGCAGTGCTGGGCTTGACGATCTTGGAGGTATTTTCCAACCTTAATGATTCTGTGATTCCATAATTCAGCAGCCTGCTCTTGCTCTAAGCCTTTGACAGCATCTGGGCCTGAGGTCTGAGTAAAGCCCTGAAAGCCACCAGCATGAGAAGGACAGACAAGTGGAAAGAAAGAAGTACTTGCACCAAGCCCTCAGAGAAAAAGCTGGGTTTTTTTCCTGGTAGGCTTGTAGACAGAATCACAGAATCATTTCAGTTGGAAAAGACCTCTGAGATCATCAAGTCCAACCTGTTCCCTATTCCCACCTTGTCCCCCAGCCCAAAGTGCCACATCCAGACATTCCTTGGACACCTCCAGGGATGGGGACTCCACCCTGTCTCTGAGCAGCCCCTTCCAAAGCCTGACCACCCCTTTCTGTGAAGAAAATCCTCCTGATGTCCAACCTGAACCTGCCCTAGCACAGCTTGAGTGTGTGTCCTCTTACCCTGTCACTGGTTGCCTGGGATGTGTCTGCTCTCCCCGGCAGCACTGCCACCACCCCTCTCTGTTCCACGTGGGTGGACATCACCCCTCAGTTGCTTCTGCATTTGGTCCATCTTACTATTCACTCTGTCACCCACTGCCCTCCACTGCTGCGGGGCTGCCTGCCTGCCTCACTCCGAGAGCTGCTCGTCCCCAGGTTGTCCCTCCCAAGCCACATGCCCTTGGAGCACCTCCTGCTGCTGCCTCTGCTTCTTCCCATGCTGCCCTCAGCCCTTTATCCTCCCTGCTGGGCTCCTGTAACCCGATCACCAGCCCTAGGACTTAATGACTTCTTTGCCATCTGAAGTTTAGGAGACTTATTGCACCTTTGCAGAAAAGAGAGCTCTGGGGAAGATTTCCAGCCCCTTCTCTCAGCATGGGGAGGACCCAGGTTGTGTTTCTCTTGCAAAATTTCTGGAGAAAGATTAATGTTCTGAAGGCATTTGCATAAGCAAGCTGAAAAGTGTCTGGTTTTGGCAATTAAAGGCTTATTTCTGACTTTATGCCACAATCAAAGGTGTCATGTAAAAACCGGCAGACAGAAATGGGATGTGCAGAAGCAGTACCTTCATTTTAATTCAATTTAATTAGTTTGATGGCATTTCTCTGGCAGTGTGATGGGCAGAGGCTGCTTAGCCTGGATTCCTGGATGTCAAAGCATGGCTCGAGATACTATATCAGAGAGATTCCTAGAGAAACATGTGAAAAGGGCATTTTCTGTCCCCTAGCAGAGGGTCAGCCAATTAATCACTGTTATTGTTAATGGAGTCATTTTTTCTTGACAGCTGTGCCCTTCGAAATGACATCAGGGAAAACTGAATCCATTTGCATTACTTCAGCTGGCCAAATCATTGCAGAAAGTTGAAACTAGTTCTGAAAAATAAACCAGGAAAACAGGTACATCAGTGAACTCGGAATGACAGAATAAATGGGCTATTCTGAGCACTCAGCAAAGTGCATTTACTGCTCTGTATTTACTGGTTTTTTTTTAAAAAAGTTAAGATTACTGTTTATTAAATTTGTTGAGGAGCAATGAAATCTCCTGCAATTTTATTTATAAATATCATTTTACTACCCAACAGCAACAGTAAATCCATAAAATAACACGATTGACCAGGACTATGGAGTTAAAAAAATTACTGTTTGCTTTGTACATTCTTATTAGTCTTGGCTAAGATGTTGTAAAAGCAGTATCTTTTAACACCTTTTATTATACAAGGGTCAAGGGGTTTTTATATTTCTTAAAGAAAGCTTCAAATAGCCCACATAGCGGGTTCCTGCATCTTTCATATGGCTGCTGTATAAACAAGCCCATTTTACACAGGAAATGACATAGCCATGTAAAAGTGTACATGGAGTTTAGGCACATATTCAAACACTAATGGGAATGCATTGTTTTCAATGGCATACTTTTATGTTTACCTATTGAGCTTAGGACCCATATCTTAGCCAAATACAACAAAAATTATCCACACATACCTGTCTTATAGTGTACTGTTTATTTGAAATTTGGACCTTCACAAAGACTCTCGGGGGACAGATAATGACCCTAGAAAGTAAACACAAATGAGGCATTCTCAGTGAGAGAGTGAAACCTGCCATCATAAAGGTGGAAAGCTGAACTTTTAACCTGTACTGCTTTACAGCTCGGGTTTCTCTGCCTTTCTGCCATCCAGCTGCTCACACCGACTCACCCATGGGAAGAAAGCTGTAACAATGATTTAGAGTGTCTATCTTTGCACGTTAGATCATGACCAGGCTAAAGGACGTAGTACCAAACTCCTGCTGTCATAGAGTCACAGGAAGGGTTGGAAAATACCCCCAAGATCATCAGGTCCAACCTCCGACCGAGCACCACCATGACAACTGAACACATCGCCAGCTGTCATAGCTACTCATGTTTTGAACACTTCCAGGGGTGGTGCCTCCACCACTTCCTTGACCAATGCCAAGATCCTCTGTTTCTCTCCCCTTTCGGTGCTGTGTCAGTCCCAGGCTGGGCCCTACCCCTAAACCTCTGGGTTTGGAATGGAACGAGGGCTGAGTGAAGCCTCCTTGGGTTGTGCTGTTGTGCTCGTCAGTGACGTTCACAAACCTTGGAAAGTTTTGATACATGTTTTGGTTTTCTTGCCAGAGAGCTTTGAAACTGTAGATTTCCACGTAATGTCTTGACAGGATTGGCAGCGATTTGTGAGTAGATACTGAATGAATATGGGGAATTCCGAAAAAAACCCAACAGCTCATGGTGGCAGCATCTTTTTATTGATATTGAAATTTTAGGAGAATTAAAAATAACAAACTGCTTTGAAAATAGCGGCGAAAGAGGTCACTCCCTTCAATGTTGCAGATTTAAGTGATCATAACCACTCAGTAAATATCTTACCATGAATTACAGAGACAGAAGTCTGTTGTGGCCAAACCCCATTCTGAAGTGGTAATAATCCATCATAATTCCAGCATTTCAATGGAGTTTCAAATTTGTTTAAACTGATATTAAAGACCTGTGAGTGGTTTGGTTTTCTCTTTTCCCTTCTAGGTATAACTGCCACCGAGCAGAATTTGGGGGTTTGAACCATTACCAAGACTTTAGTTTTCTTTTAATTTTCCCTCAGATAATTCTTCCTGTTTGCTTTGGGATAATTGCAAATTCTTAGCATATTTTCCCAGTTAGATGCTGATAGGCACTTGATTTAAATACCGTTTACCTGAACCTTTATCTTGCTTTTTTCATGCATTGACACATTCATACAAGGACAGGAAGTAAGAACCCCAGTGAGGTTTATAGCTGCTAGCTTTTACAAACTTTCTATTGTGACCAGTCTCACCAGGACCCTCAGGCTGGTCATCAGCTCTGCAGTGGGAGCTGAATAGGAATTTTCCTCCTCAGATTTTCAAACCATCATGCCTTGTAACACCAGCACTACCTCCCCCCAAAGCTATCGCAGCATCTGACAAATCCAGCTGGAACTGAAGCAAAACGCAGGCAGTTCTAATCCCAGGAGTTCACCTGTCTATTAAGGCAAATTAAATTTGCTTCAAGTGTATTTAAATAGGCAGAATTTGCTATTTTAAACTGATCACCCCGAGCCATCAAGAAACGTGCCTGTGTGGTTGGTACGTGGCACGGCACAGCTATATCTGTCACACCTCAGAGCAGAGATTTCCCAGGGAATGTGCAAACCCCATTCCCAGAGTGATGGGGAGTGCCAGTCTCACATAAGGAAGAGAGGAGACAGCCCTTTGTCATGGTCATCTAGCCAATCCCTCCAGGAGGCAGCTGGAGCCAGTGCGAGGGACAGGACCTTTGAAAGCTGCAAGGCAGTCACCTGAAAACAGCCCTGAGCAGGGAAAGAACTGCTTGGACAGATCGGGCAAGAAAAGCCTGAGCTGCCCTCCTGGCTGGGGACTTGGCAGGGGGATGTTTTCTTTCCTACTGCAGCAATGGTAAATCATAACTAAATCAGCTTTTAGTAAAGCTTAGACTTCTTGTTTGGAAAGTGTTTTGAGACTGGCTGGTGATAAGCAGTTCGTGCAGGGGTCAGGATGAGCAAGAGCAGGGCCTGGCAAGTGCACACTGAGAGTCCAGAAGGGAGATGGAGGATGGCTGGGGACAGCCCTGATCCACAAAGCAGAGCCATAAGATGCCAGGATTTCTCATGGTACAAGAGTGCCCCTCATTCCAGGTGCGTGGGGGACTTGCCCTCTGGGCACCTCGGCATGCAGCAGGCAGGAACCACGGGGCTGAGCTGGCACAGAGACACCACAGTGACCAGACCTCCCTGCAGAGCTGTTTCTGCCTCGCCAAGCTATACGGGGGGTGCCCCACAGCATCCCTGCCCAGCGGACCCCCAGGAGTCTGGCAGCGGGGCCACCTGCCCAGGGCTTTGGAGCTGGTTAAAGACTCAGCTGCCCAGAGAGCACAGGAGAAAGGGCAGAGCTTCACAGCACTGCTTCTGCATGAATCGCCTGAGCTGTAACTGAGGAGGAATGTAGGATGGTTTGCTGCTGGTGTGAGCTAGAGCACATCCAGTCTGGGGTACCGAGCACACTCAGCTCCCTGCCACCACCCACACCAGTGATGCTGGGCAGACCCAGGAAATCTTACAACTTGATGGTCTAAGCATCTGTATTTTATACTATTGATAGACTCCTTCAGTAATTTTTGGTGGTTCATAGGACCTTTCTGATCCATCTGCAGTTGAACATTCGGTACCTAGTTTTGTAGGTGGAAACATACAGGAGCATTCCCACAATAAATTCATAATCCATATCTGGAATAAAGGGGATATGCAAACACACAGCCCCTGGAGGAAGGAATAAAAGGATACCATCTGCATCGCTCAGTTTTGCCCCAGGATACATCAAGTGAGAGTGTTATTCCCCACCAGATCAAACCAGGCCATCCCTTCAGATCTTTCTTCCAGTATTTCCACAGTTTCTCCCTGTGGCAGCAAAATACATGGACATGTTTTGCATACCCCTGGTATTCTGCTGCACTGAAAAGTCCCTTTCACTTGTATTTATTGTACAAAACCATAAAAACAATTTCTTAATGGCATTATAATTATGCAGAGTTGGACAGCTAGACACAATGCAGCACTGTGTCAATAATTTATTACATCTTATGCCATAATTGAACACTTTTACTATGAGCATTTGAGAACAACTTGGACCATATACAGAATAATATATCTTGCTACATAATAATGATGGAAAAGTGGATACTTAAGAAAGACATGTAGCTTGGAGGAAAACATACATGGAAGCAAATACCTCCTGCATCACCTAACTTTATGTAAAACTTAAAACTAAACCAGCGTATTATATTTAATGACTCCTTTTTTTATAAATGCATAGTTTCAAGAACTAATCAGAAAGAAATCACATTGCAGTGCAACTATTTACACCAAGATGAGGGCACACCAGAACAACAACCTTCTCTTCTAGACATCGAAACTCTTTTCTTATATTTACGAATGGACGAAGCACATGGGAATCCAACATAAACTCAGTCTCAAGAACAATGTTCAAAGGATCAAACAGGTCATATCCACAGCTCACTGATACCATCTTTGTCCACTGCCTTGAGGCTAAAAGCAGGCTGTCTAGACGTGTAGAGGCATCATCTTCTCTGTCATGGACTTCAGTTGGAGCCCATCTTGTGTCGCCGGCACAGGGGCTTATACCCAGCTGCATGACAGCATCCAAATGCTGCTGAAATACGCCCATGGGGAGACACACAGCAGCACCTGTAAACACACTGACCCTGGGGGTGAGGAATCTAGTTAACCTTGTTTGAGGAGGGGTTCTGTCTAATGTGTCATATTACCGTTCATAGCATATTCACACGAGAGACTGCTCTGCTACCTGCAGCCACACGACTCCACCACCATGTCCTCATACTGCTTGTAGACCACATTGTTTGCAGAGTCAATGAACAGGATGCTGATGGGGCTCAGTCGGGTTGGGACACAGCAGGTCGGGGGGGTGGATTCCGGGTCCATCGAGTTCATTAACGTCTGGATAACTGCATGGTTGGTGGGCTCCAGGTGGGATCGGAGCGGGAATTCACAGAGCCCTTCACAGTGATACGCTTCATACTCCAGAGGGGCTATTATCCAGTCATCCCAGCCCATATCCTTAAAGTTCACGTGGAGGGCTTTTCTGCTACACCTTGCCTTCAGGTTCTTAGTGGGCCTCTTCCCTTGCCGTGTTGCTAGAGGAGCTCTTCTCTTCCGCCGCTGGTTGAACAAGTACTCATAAACAGTTTTGTCGTCTTGGCCGGATCTAGCTTTGATTTCGTTGAAGAATAAGTCTCTTTTGTTCGTCCTCCCAAACACCAAGAACAGAGCCTTTTCATTGACCTGTCTTCCTGTTCTGTTAAATCCCACACTCCTGAGATCAACAGCTCTCCCCCTGTCAAACGTTTCCAGCTCAAAGCACAAGTTAACCAAGTTTTTAAAGTTCCTGAAAAGTTTCCAGATGTCGAACACTTCCCACTTTGGTGTATCGGTGATACTGACAGTCCGAGAGTCCAGCAGCGTCGCTGCTTGTCTGTTTGTGGAGCAACTAAATAATTTCACTTGAGAAGTTTTTCCAGAAGAATGAGACTTCCATGTATCGGAAGGCTTTTTCCTCAATATTCGAAGCTCTGCTCCCAGCAAACCATCTTTTTCTAATGCACTGATGTCAAAAATATATTTTTGTTTTCTTACAGTGGGTGCTCGCTCATCTAAAAAAAGCACACACATTTTTAAACATATATCAAGCACAGATGAGCATCGCTTATTCAGTTCTTAGAGGTTTTCCTAGAAGTTGCCTTAATTAGCCCACTGAACAAAAAGAGCAATTTTTACCTGAGGCATCAGCTCTGTGCAGAGCCACAGAAGAGCTCAGTGACTCACCAGGGCAATGAGTTTCTAAGTTTGCCTTGGAGAAATCTCATTTCTTTCACCAGTGGGCGTTTTCTACCTTCAAAGCTGCGATAAGCCAATTGAAAAATAGTCATTTTTCAGGGCTGAGCACTCACAGGACCTATTCACCACTTATATCCTACTTAAATTACTGAAACAGAACTTCAGTGGTGGCTGGGCCTCATGCTGGCTCCAAACACGAGCAAATTTACCCTTGGATGATACAATAGTGAATTAGTCCTTTAAAACCAGCATCCCCAGGCAGTGCCAGACTCAGGGATAATTGCCTTATTAACTGAACTCCACATGATTCACAGCTTTTTCAAAGTGGGCAGAAAAACATTCCTCCCTTTAACCTGACCTTCCATTTGCTTGCTTCAGCTGGTGAGGAATATGGGAACACAGCTGGGCCAAGGTTTTAGTGACGTGACACTAGCAGTGCCTTCCAGTGGCAAGCTGAGAACCTCAATGCAGCACTTGTGAGCAGTGGGTCATCCCTTCCCAGCAGCCAAGCTATTAATAATTAAATGGCAAATAAATCCAGAGCTGGTGAGTCTTCCATCCCCATTACTTCACCAGCTATAGCCTGCGTTGCTTCCATAAGTATGTGACAAAACTATTTCCAGCATCACTGGAAGCAACATGGGGCTCCCCAGCCAGAGGGGTGAGGTGAACATCATTCTCTGGGAGCCTAGTTATTCCTTCTGTGAAAGCAAACACTAGCCCAAATTTCCAAAAATGTTTGGAAGCGGAATGTTGAACTGCAGGTTCTGGAGTCCCAGAAGTCCTTACCCCTGTTCGTCTGTGCTTAGCTCTGGGCATCTCGGTGCTGCCTGAGAGCTCTGAGCAGGGACAGATACCCCCACCCTACCTATAATGAGCCCTGGGTCTGCAGGGTAGGTCCTCACAATTCTGCCTTCAACAAGCCAGGCTGAGCCTTTGATACTGAAACTCGTGGGGCTGTTTCACAGAACAGCCCCATTCTTAGCATGTTATACATTTTTAGACATTACACTGCAATCTAACGTCAGGAGTTTTCGGGAGCCAGTTCCCAGCTCACTAGAATGGAAGTAAGACAAAAATGCCAAAGGTTTCCCAACACCTAAGCATGCAAAGACCGCTTGATTTTCAACAATGTGCATCTAAAATACATTCTAGGTGTTTTCTTTGGCTGCCACACAACCATTTAGTTCTGCCTCTAAATTAATTTTCCAAGATGGGGCAGAAGGACAAAATCTGCAGCAAAGTCGTGTGATTTCATTTACGTTAAAAAGAGCTATTTGACTTTACAAAAGTAAGATTATTCTCTAGTAATCTCTACACATATAAACACACTCAGACTTCTCTGTCCACACTCACTCACACGGGAGCTCCTTTCTTACCTTGTCCTTTGTCTATAAAGCTGGTTATTGTATTGGCAAGTCCAGCCTCCAGTTTTACACTTCCATTAACACCTTTTCTTTCTGCGTCTGAGAGAGTCCTGTACAAAGAGAGCATGTATTCATGTGGCGTTATCGGGGGATGTCGGAAGGTTTCCTTAGCTTCCCTCTGGGTTACAGGCTCTTTAGTCTTTTTGGTTTTGAAAGAATCAGTGTCAGTACTGCTTGTGCCAGTTTTTTTCAAAGTCACCTTGCTGCTAAGATTTTGAACCTTTGGAGTCACTGTCCTTACTCCAGAAGGTCTGCTGGGGAGATGTCCTACCTTGCCCTCTGTGGCTGCTGTTCTTGAGGGAACCTTCTTTGACTCATCGTTCTTGGCCAGCAGAGCTCCAGCCTGAACAGCACTGCTTTTAGTCCTAGCCTTTGAGGTCCCAGCACTATATCCATGGCTTGCAGTCCTCAGTGTACCTGCCCGTGCAGAGGGACTCCTCTCCTTTCCTTCTGCTTTTAAAAAACCTAGTTTAGATCCTGGATTACCCTGGCCTGCTTCAGAATTACTCAGCGCTCCAGGAACTAGATCCAGAGACAGCCAAGTCAAATGCCAAAGAAGTAAAGTGAGAAAATGCAGGATTTTCATCCTCTGGTCTTCCTCTGAATGCCACTAAAGAAAAAATCAGAAAAGGTTCCTCCAGTTTGGCAGAAGAAAACATGAAAGAAATTAAAAACCAAAGTCAGCAAAAATGTTTTTCGTTTGAGATTAAAACATTTCAAATCTCGTTGTTCAATGCTTGTATCCAGTCCCATAGTGGAAATGCTCATGTACTCAGATAGGATCTCCCCTGACTTCAGTTAGCAGCTATAAAGAACTTGTTCTTGAAAAGAGAAAGTTTACCACCTCGTTTTCTTCTGTAAAACTGACTGAAAACTTGAAGGAGTCCTGTTTAAATCCAAGGGTGTTTTTTTTTTTTTTCCAAGAAGGAAGAATGGCGTAATGCTGCCTCTGTGTTAAAAGGTTTTTTTAAAGTTTTGAATCCTTTCCAGTGAAAATATTTCACACACAGAGACCTGCAGGTGCTCAGAAATCTTTTACAAACCTGAACTCAGGAATTGGAAACGGAATTCCAACAAACCTATTTAATTACTCTCTGATGTCATGCTGTCTAAACTAATTTAACTGCGATATATTTCTTTAAAAAAATGTTCTTTACCCTTTTCATTAGCATGAGTCATACTCTGCCTCATGTGAAACAGCTCCACGGGCTCAGAACTCCAGAGGACACCTTTTCAAGCAGCAGCACGACCTCTGCCTCAGCCCTCGGTGAACTTCACCTTCGGACAGGACAAGCTGCAAGGTCAACAACCGAGACCTGGCATGCCGTCCACTGGACACGTCCATTAAATGACCTAAGGATGGTTCATTTGGTTCTTTTCCCAGTGAACTGCACCAGCAGCTTTGCTTTGTCCCGTGGTGGCGGCCAGGCTGTGCTGTAGCGCGGCCACTTAACAAGGGCAGCCTTTAATTGCACACGAACACAACAGGGCCGTGCCTGCAGATGGTCTATTCTGGCTTATTTATTGCTCTGCTTAAGCAGCACGGTGTGAGCCCAGCTGCAGAAGCAGCTCCTGGCAGAGGGGATGCCCCGTGCGGTGCAGCGGGCCAGCAGTGCACCCTGCAGGCAGCCACCCTCCTCCTCCTCCTTCCTCCCCTTCATCCGCAGCCACTGGGGAGCTGGAGACAGGCCGAACCCCCATCCTTCCTCCAGATGCTGCTGAGCACCAGCCTTTGTTTTAATGGTTGGTGCGAAACGTTGCGTGGCCCCAAGAAGGGCTGGCAGGTCGAAACCAGGTGCTTTCGGCCCTACAAGAGAGAGCATGGACCAAGCGTGTCTTTCATAAGCTGCAAAAAATGAACTGTTGTTCCAAAGGAGCTTTTGGGAATTGAGGACCTGGGCTGGCTTGAACAGGGATTACTGGGACCCGTGTCTCGTCTCGCACTGACGCTGAGCCCAGTCCTCCTCCCACAGCTGCTTTTTCAGTCTGAGGCAAGAAGTGAAAAGGTACAACACTTCTCAGCTTCATCTGTATGTGCTGCAGCATTCCCCGTCATCACTGACCAGTATCAGAAACACTCAATTACTTTTATAAATAACAACCTGCACGACACGAGGAGCTCTGAACGCTTCACCTTGTTTTGTTGGAGGAACCGAAAGACAGAAGAGTTCAGTGGCTTCATAGATGTCACAATTAAGGTAGATCCAAACCCTCTCGATTTTCATCTAATGGCCCTTCCTCTGATGTCAGTTGTACTTTTGAAACTCCCTGTCAAAATAAAGCAGATTCTGCCTGAGTTACCTCCGGTGAAACCATTCCCCAGCAGTGACTTCACACTATCACACAGCCCTCCCAGCCATGCCATCCTTTTATCCTTCCCGCATTGCCCACCGTTCTGCTGGGCAGGAGGCCGTGGGCCACATCTGGCTCTGTGCCATGGGGGATCACCTTGCCCGTAAGACACAAAAGAATGTTGAGTTCCCACTATTAATCCATCCAGCTTCCAGTTTTCGCAACACTTGTAGGAATTCACTATTTTCAACTGGCTCTATCAAACCTGGTTGAGATTTGCAAACAGATTTACAAATTATTTAAGAGACGGACATGCAAGAGCGGGAGGCAAAACATTGTGATTACATGGGCTGTGTTGTAGTAAGTCAGATTACAAGCAGGATCATTCATATGTTCCAACAATATTTATATGTCTGAGATTAAGATATTCTAGTGGGCTGGACAGAGCTAGACAGAAAGAAAAAGAAAAAGCAAGCAAAAACAAGTTGTGCAAACTAATCTCTAAAAGAGGCTTTCTTGAAGCAAAGTCCAGCTAAGTGCTTGGATCCAAGGGAGCATTGGATGCTGCTCCTGTATTGCCACCTGGTGAGGGTTTGTCCTGCAGATGCAGCTCTGCCACTGAACTCCAGCCAGCTGAAGTCCTGCCTTGTGCTGCAGCAGGAACCAGCAGGGCCCTTCTCAGCGACAGTCAGAGCACCTGCTTGGTGTGCCAGCACACCCTGCGCAATAAAGCAGGGGCTGAGCCAAGCAGGGAGCGCCCCCAGAGCCCAGAGCTCCAGGGGAGCCCTGTAAAACACACCGTGCACTGTTCACCGCCCCAGCCGGCTCCAGGGAGTCTCTGTTGGATACAGGATGCCAAGAGTCAGAGTTCCTTCACTGCTGCAAACGTGCAGTTTGAGCTGCACGTGGAAATCTTTATTCTAGTGACCTACCAGGAATGTCACTATTCTTTCCCAGGTGAATGAATTTCCAGAAAGGACTTAAAGGATTGAGTTGAGTGAACTCACGTATCAGGTCATTTGCTGTCACGTCGCTTTTGCTTATTGAAACTAATGGACATCCCCTTTCTGTGAGAATTTATCCCTACCATAGCTTTTGGGGGGCTGTTTTTTAAAAGTATGAAGTTATAATTTTAGGAAGGAACTTAACAGCTCTGTGCTTTTCAAAAGGAAAGAATTACAGAAAACTCACAGATGTTATAATTAAAACTTGCTCGGTTTTGGCCGGAGCAAAACCAAAGATAATAAAGGTCCCACTACCATGGGAAATTGTGGCATAATTTTAAAACACTGTGCTACAATGTCGTGGTGTTAAATAAAAAATTGGAAGGCCAAAGAAATAGTGGTGTCACTGGTTACCAAGAGATTTGGCTGTATCTGTGAACAGTGGTGAACTATGAATCACAGGATCACAGAATATCCTGAGCTGGAAGGGACTCACAGGGATCATCCAGCCCAGCTCCTGGCCCTGCACAGCCACCCCAACAATCCCACCCTGTCCCTCAGAGCATTGTCCAAACCCTCCTGGAGCTCTGGCAGCCTTGGGGCCGTGCCCACTGCCCTGGGGAGCCTGGTCAGTGCCCACCACCCTCTGGGGGAAGAGCCTTTCCATGAGATCCCACCTGACCCTGTCCTGACACAGCTCCAGCCCTTCCCTGGGTGATGTCCCTGGTCCCACAGAGCAGAGATCAGTGCCTGCCCCTCCTCTGTCCTTCAGGAGGAAGCTGCAGCCCTCGAGGAGTCTCCCCTCAGCCTCCTCCAGGCTGAACAGACCAAGTGACCGCCGCTGCTCCTTGTATTACCTTTCTAGGCTCTTCACCATCTTCACAGCTCTTTGGACACTCTCTAACAGCTTTGCATCTTATACTGTGGTGGCCAGAAGTGCCCCAAGGACTCGAGGTGAGGCCACCCCAGCACAGACCGGTCCTATCCACAGCACAGCCCTTCTGAGGAGCTCTGGGACTAAGCTGGGGCCACAGCGCTTTGCTGGCAAGGCTCTTGCTTTTCCACCAGAGACCCAAGGACAGAGGAGGCTCAGAGCACTTTGAGCTGTCCCTGACGTGTCCCACCCCACAGGCCTGGCAGCTGCAGGAGCCCCTAGCTGGAGCCACCCTGAGCTGCTGCTCGGGGCCAGGCAGAGCTGCTTTCCCAAATCAAGGATTCATTTTTATGTTATCTTTGTTTCTTGGATCCACAGATTTACCTGAGTCTCCGAACTCTGAGTTAAGTGGAAATGTGTTTTTTTTCCTATATTTTGGTATCTCTGCCTGTTGTCAGTTAGAGAAATACAGGGGTTACATCAAACTTTTTGAGGCCTATTTACTTACGGAGTCCCTTCATTTGGCTCGCAGCGTTAATTAGCCTGCATTGCCTTCTACAGGTATCGTTCCTCTTTGCAACATAAGCACATTTAAATGACTCAAGATTTGAGAGAGATTCGTCGATCCCAAATTACCCAGCTGACCAAAGTCAGTTCTGGTGGCAATTCATTTGTTCTGCCCCTCTGCAAAACTAGCAGGTCGGTGACAAAGATTCACGGCCAGAGGAAGAAGCAGGGACTGAAAGCAATCCAATGTTACTCAGCTGCCAAACACAAGACTGTTTGAAACAACAAAACACGGAGGATTCATTATCACTGGTTTTTCTCTGCCTAACTAAATAATTTTCCCGCTTTCCCTCAGCAGAGGGGAAGGGCTGTGGGGGACACGGAGGGGCCTCACTCCGAGGGCAAGGGGAAGGGACCCTGGGGATGGGAGAGGGACCCTCGGGAAGAGAGAGGGACTCCCGGGAAGGGAGAGACCCCCGGGATAGGGGAGGGACCCCCAGGGGCGGGAGAGACCCTTGTGAAGGCAGAGGGACCCTCGGGAAGGGAGAGGGATCCCCGGGGTGGGCCTCTCGGGGTGGAAGGGACCCTCGGGAACGGGGAGGGACCCTCGGGCTGGGAGAGACACCCGGGACAGGGGAGGGACCTTCGGGGTGGGAGAGACCCTCGGGATAGGGGNCCCTCGGGAAGAGAGAGGGACTCCCGGGAAGGGAGAGACCCCCGGGATAGGGGAGGGACCCCCAGGGGCGGGAGAGACCCTTGTGAAGGCAGAGGGACCCTCGGGAAGAGAGAGGGACCCCCGGGGTGGGACCCTCGGGACAGGGAGGGACCCTCGGGAAGGGGGAGACCCCCGGGAAGGGAGAGCGATCCCTGGCAAGGGAGAGCGACCCCCGGGAAGGGAGGGGGACCCCCGGGGTGGGAGAGACCCCCGGGGCAGAGGAGG